>OZ038485.1:77438459-77650959 GCA_964036315.1 Acanthosepion esculentum
AGTGGAACTGCTTCTGAATATTTTACTGGTGCTGTATGAACTGCAGAGCTTCTTAATCTTTTCTGATGAGTCCTTGATGCAGACAGACCATGGCAATTTTCCAGACCTCCTCTTTGACTCTTCTAGTTTCCCCTGCAGACTGTCATGTTATGTTTGTAGAGTAGTTATTATTCTGAAGGATATTTTCTTTAAAATGATGCTTACCTTATACAAGCCCCAAGAATCACTTGAAGTAGTAGGTTACAGTTTGTGGGGAAGATAACAATAAACCCTAGACAGGTTAAGATTGTAGTGATCAGGGAAGCATCCTCTTGGTATTTGGTTCCATAAAACAGCAGTTTGTGGGAAGAAGCTGCTTGAAACTGGTAGAAATAAGGAATGTAGTTTGTTTTAACACTTTCCATGGATATAGCAATAGAGTAGCTAGTGGCTTGCAATGTTTTGTCTATGAAAAAGGTTTTGTAGGGAGGAAAATAATTCATCACCAACAAGGACTCTATTGATACTGAAAAATGAAGACTGGGCAGCTCCTGCTCATATGTGGTAGCAATACTCCATTTTCAATTTGATCTGGTTCTTGTAAAGCTAAAGGACATCATTAGGATTCAGTTATTTACTGGAGTGATACAGGGAACTGACCATTTTCCCAGTATCTTTAGCGATGGATCATATATATGAGTTTCATTTGAGGACTAGATTGAGTTTTAGTCCCAATAGGCACTCAAGGCACAGGCCTCCCTGAGAGAGATGAAAATTCAGGGTCCACTTAGTGATGATGGATGTCACTAGTTTGTTTTTTGAGGCATTGAAAGAGACAAGTCAGTTTTCCTGTTAAATCTAGGTTAAAGGAGAGATCAGCTGGTCATCTAGAGTTTGGGAGGTGCATCCATATACGTTGTATCTTCATGTATTGACAAATGATTGAAGGCAACACAAAACTACAAGGGATTTGTGCAATGCATACTTAATGCTGATTGCTTACAGATCTTATGAAATAAACAAGATACAGATTTAAAATAAGTAGAAATATATGTCTTTGTTTTTCATCAGGCTCTCCTAGCAAATTCCATAACTAATTCCATCCATATGAAAGAGCTGATGGGTTGATTTCTCTTGACTGTTCTCATGAAAGAGTTTACATTTTTTTCCTTATTCTCTGGCATTTTACATGCGATTGGCCACCCACTGCACATTCATTATCATGAACTGACACATGACTAGCCTTTAACCCTTTAGCATTCAACGTACCCAAACCTGCTCTGTACATATTGGCTCTCAGTGTTCAACCTGCTGTAACCTGTCCCATGTATACTCTGTCATAATATATGATATCTTCACAAAAAGTGCAGGAATTCACACAGTGAGACTTTGAGAGCCGATATTTATAGGGTCGGTTTGAGTGTATTGAATGTTAAAGATAAATCTTTAACATTCAATACATGTGCCACTCAAAAACCTGCATTTGACTGAAAGAATATTCTGCTGAAGAATTTTGTGGTACTTAGTAGGAGATGTGCTGAGCTTCATACAAAATTTGATAAAGAAATGTTATTTGAATTTGCTAGTGATTGCAAACAGCCATTCCAATGTAATGTTACAAAACCTCACATAATTGAACATTAGAAGATAACATAAAGCCTATTGGTAGACTGACTCAGCAGACTGGGTACCAATGAGTATTAGCTGTAGATGCATTTCTGTTCTATTGTACAATCACAGCATGTACAGTTTGGAAACTTTTCAGTACCACCTGATATACCTGGAAAGTTAGCAGTACTAAGTATAATCCAATAAATAATATTTTAACCTCCAGAGAAGATTAATATCATATTTAGGAAAAGGTGATCATTCACAGTTTTACATAATTATTATTGTGACTCTGAATCTGCTATAGCTATCAATTTGTGCTGTTTAGACAACTGAAAAGCCTTTATGAAAAATATTAAAAATAAAGGTGTATATTTATTCCAATAATGTCTAAACAGACCTGCATTAGACATGTAAACAAATAACAAATCAGTTAATCCTTGTAGCATAGAAACCTTCTTCCAAGTTATAATACTTTCATCTTGTATTTATTGATTTTGATATAAATATCTTGTAACCATATATTAACTTGGAGTATAGTGATTAATCACAAATGCAAAATAATAAAACTCATAAAATATTACTTATTAATAAGAATAAGATAGAATTCTTTTTAGTTATTTCAGATGTGATTTTTCCATAGAAAATGAGCATAAAAAGCAACAAGTTATATTTTTCTTCTACAAGATGTTCATGAATGGTTTGCCCATTACATATCAAGCTATTTTGAATATCACAAGAACTGTCTTAATTTCTAGAATGAGGAGATATCATTATTTATATTTGGACTAATATCCTCATCTTTGTTGTTATTATCACAAGGATTCAGTCATTATGCTCTCTGGCTTTATTCAGGTGTTTGTTGATCTGAGTAACCGTCAGGGAATTTCAAACTAAACCCTTTATTTAATCTACAGAGATAGATTGTTCTCATTCCACTGTCCATGATTCTTTGATTTCTTATGTTAATTTTTGACATCAACTTATTTTTATTTTATTTGTTCTTTCTTTTTAAAGAAATTAAATAAATAACATCTTTTAGGAATTATATAATATCTGTAAATAAATTTAATTCATTATCTAACCCCTGATGAGTGAATATCAGTTCAGTGAGTTGTAAAGATAAGTCTGAACATTTTGTTTTATTTCTGTTATGTTGGGTGTATCTCTCTGTAGTAGCAGTTTTAGCACAGTTTTCCGTGTTACATTATGCAAACAGGTTCACTGAGTAATGCTGTCTTGTTCACCAGTTGCTTTCCTTTTATGCTTGTCCTATCTCATTTGCATATGATACTACACCTCCCTGAAATGAAGAGGTTGTACACCCTTGTTTTTTCTTCTATTCTGCTTAATATTGGGTTTTGTTTCTATTTTGAGTCTACTCAGCGGAAGAATGTCCATTTCTCCCCAGTGTATTATTTTATCTTCAACATTTTCCTGTTTTTCTTCTGTTTCAACTGTAATCTTGATAAAGCATCTACATGAGGGATAGTGTTCCCTTTTACATATACTATGTCAATATTGAATGCCATAATTTTATCTCTCATCTTAAAATCCTTGAGGATGTTACTTTTGGCAATTCATTTCTCAGGTTAAATATGAATTCCAATGGTTTGTGGTCCAGCTTTAATAAGAATTTTTTCCTATCAAAAACTCTTGTGTCCTTTCCGTGCTCCATACAATTTCTAGTGCTTCTTTTTCAATATTCAAGTAGTCAATCTTGATATGTACATGATTGGGTATTTTTCTTGTGATATAATAGTAGTAATCACCTTTTCACTCACATCTGTGGTTAATGTTACTTCTTTTTGTGGATCAAAAACTTTCACTATTGGTTTGTTCCTCTGTATCTTCTTTAGTGTTTCAAAAGTGCTAGTTTGCTTTTGTATCCAATTAAATAAATTATTTTTTTGTGTAATTCAGTAAATGGCTCTATTACATCTCTATATCTTGGTATATACTTACTATAAACATTTATTAGCCCCAAAAAGGATTCTAATTCCTTTTTATTTGTTAGAGGAGCTATTTCTGTTATTTTCTTTGTTAATCTATTGTCGGATGGTATGCCTTCTTTCAATATTTGATATCCTAAATATGATATCTTCTTGCAGTCAAAATTACATTTGTCTTTGTTTACAGTCATGCCTGCCTTTTTCAATCTCACTAAAATTTGCTCTGTTTTATATTTCAATTCTTCTTTAGTTCTTGCCCCTACACATATATCGCCCTGGATTATTATCATATTTCTTGTTTTTCCTAATAAGACTCCTTCAATTGCTTTTTGAAAAATTAGGCTCGAAGTCTTTACTACAAACGGTAGATGAGTCCATCTTAGTAAGCCTATAGGGGTGACTTCCTTGAATTTCTCGCCAATTTCTATTTGGTTGTAAGCTGCCTTGAGATCAATTTTTGCAAAGTGTTCCATTTTTGCTAACTCATAGCTCGCAGTTTTGATATTTGGCAAAGAAAAAGAATCTGAACATATCTGGTGATTTACCTCTATCTTGTAATCACCACAAATCCTTAAATCTCTGTCAGGTTTCTTTATCACTAATATTGGTGAGGCCCAATAACTACCACCTTGAGTTACTCTTTCTAGTATGCCTTGTTGTATCATTTTGTTTAACTTGGCCACTATCAAAGGTAGGATATGAATTGGAACTCTTCTTGATTTGATATATTTTGGGTGATAATTGTTTTTTAGTCAAATACTTGCTTTATAGTCTTTCAATGATCCAATTTCATTTTCTTGTGCCTCCATGGAATTGATTAACCTTGCTGTATCTACTTTTAATACATCAATTCCTAGTAATCCATGATCTTTTTCATATTCTACAACTGTAATGGGAATTATTTTAAAATGCTTGTCAGTTTCAAAATTGCCTTGAAATGTACCCATTATTTTTATAGTGGTTCCATCAAATTGCTTTAATTAGATGTTGCTTTTTAAAAATTTAGGTTGTCCCAATTTGATCCAGAAATTCTTTGGTATCAAAGTGACTTCACTGCCTGTATCAACTTGCATGTTAAATATTTGACCATTTATCCTTTATATATATATACTCACTGGTCACATGAATAAATGCCCTTTCCTGCAAATCAGCCAATGACATGGTAGCAATTTAATGGATATAGTCCATTTAAACAGGGACATGGCAAGCTGCTGGATTTCCTTTCATGCATTAATATAGAAAGAAAAGTCATTTGTGGCTTTGAATATAGCATTGGTGTCAGATTGGTAGGTCTGGGTATTGCAAAAACTGCTGATTTACTACAATTTTCAAACACAACTATCTCTAGGGTTTACAGAGAATAGTCAAAAAAGAAAAAAAATCCATTGAGCAGAAATCTCTTGTTGATGAAAGCAGTCAGAGGAGAATGGACTAAGCTGATAGAAAGGCAACAATAAATCAAATAACCACTCATTACAATGGAGGTATACAGAAGAGCAATTCTGAATGTATGACACATTGAACATTGAAGCAGATGGGCTACAATAGCAGTGCCACTCCCGTCAGATAGGAACAAGAAACTGAGGCTATAATTTACTAAGGGTCACAAAAATTGGAGTATAGAAGATTGGAATAATGTTGCTTAGTCTGATGTGTCTCAATTTCTGCTGCAACTTTCAGGTGGTAACCAGAATTTGGCATAAACAATATGAAGATATGAAGCTATATACTTACAGTCCAGGATGGCAGTAGTGTTGTAAAAGTATGGTGAATATTTTCTTGACATTCATTGGTACTAATAAAAAATTGTTTAAATGCTGCAGTTTACCTAGGTGTTGTGGGTGTACTGTAGTCATAATATTACAGTACACCTATCCTTTCATAGGCACTTTCAGCAGGACAGTGCGCCCTCGGACACAGCAAAGAATTTTTTTCTTAAATTGACCTTCCCACTCACCAGATCTCAATCCGGTAGACCACCTTTGGGATGTGGGGGAAAGGGTGATTCAAATCCTGGATGTGCAGTCAACCAGTTTAGAATAATTGTAGGCTGATGTAATTACAGCAGGGATACATATTTTGAAAGAGCACTTCCAGAACATTTTCAAATCCATACCAAGAAGAATGGGGTGATTCTAAAAGCTATATATATATATATATATATATATATATATATATATATATATATATACCCACCAGTCACTTTATTATGTATAGTCTTCTGGTACTATATTGCTTTTAGAACAACCACAATTTGTCTTGGCTTTTAGAACTACCTAAATTCTTCTTGAAAATGTTCTAGAAGCGTTCTTTCAAAATTTGGATTGATGCTGTTATTATGTTAGTCTACAATTTTTATGTTAATATTAATTGTTCAGTTCCTCCTTTATTCATTTACATTCTGATTGCTTGACAATTGCTGTAGCATGAAATTCAAGTAACAGTCTGAATTTTGTCTCTCTCTGAGCCATGATGCTGGGAAGCAGTATTTGCTGCCTTGGTAATTCATACATAGAGCACTGTTTGCTGTGTTTTGCTCTTTTCTTCACAGTTTATGTTTCCTTTCCCATTTTTTCTTCTATCAGTTTTTCTCTTCATTTTTGTTTTATTGGTTATTACTGATTCTTTTTATTAGTTTTATTTTGGTCACCTGGTAGTTTTGTTTTTGTTTTACCAATACTTTAATGTTTTTGTATATATATATATATATATATATATATATATATATATATGTATGTATGTATGTAATATATATATATATATATATATATATATATATATATATATATATATATATATATTCAAGAAAGTTAATTACCTTAAAACATTTGAAATTATGGATACTCAAGAACATGAAAACAAAATTATTTTGCAACAAATTATTGTATTAAATATGTAAACATCTGTCAAGTAACAAAAGAACTTGGGCCAGTATATTGTGTTTTGTTGTTTTCAATACACAGATCAATAAAATTGTCAAATAAAAGTGAAATGATTTTCTTTCTAGTGACTTATATGCAATTACATTTTCACATCACAACTATGAAAATCCAATTACACTCTTTACATCACCAAGAAAGTTAATTTGACTCTAATTCTAACTTTACAATAAATATATATATCAAGGCTTGTATTTCCTGTAAAAAAAGCCAAAAAAAAATAAGTTAATGTCATGTATTATAAAAAAAATATTTATTGATTGTATTTCTTTGATCACTTGGAGTTATATGATCTATGGCTTCTTTTCTTGATAATTTACATTGAAAGGTTAGGTACAAAAGAAAATTTATATATGGATAAATTCAAATGTTTTACGGAAAGAGATCTTACTGACAGTTTAAAAAGAAATTTATTATTTGTCAACAAATCAAACATGTTATTATTATAGGCCATTTTGTTATCAGACTTTCTTAGATTTAGTTTTTGGACTGGACATTTGAACTTAAAAACAAAAACTGCTATTGTATAAAATTTTCTCAATGATGATGAGAAATAATGGAACAATTTGATCTTAGTCCATAGGATTTTGTACAGCACTGAGGTAGCTTATATAAATAATCACTCAATTTCTTTTACTATTTCATCTGTAGTACCATTTGTCTATTGTTTATCTCTTATTTCCTACTCATTGCAAAACTAATCAGTCATATAGTTTATATTATATTTTGCTATTAAATTGATATTACAAAATATTAGAGATAGTTATGTAATAATGTGTAGCTCCTGCTTTTGCTTGGATGATAGTGATTATGCAACATGATATAGAGTTTATAGGCTCCTGGAGGCATTGTGTGGTTATATATCTATCCAAACAAATTCCTGAGCTGTCTAAAACTGAGTTATGATTCTGAGTTGAGGCAGCTAAGTGAGGTATGCAATGTGTTTCATATGTGTTCAGTGGGGTTTAAATATGGTGAGCACAAGTTTACCAGGTGGTCAACTGAGTGTTTCTGGAACCCATTTCATGCCACCTGCTCATGATGGTGGGCTTGTGTTATCTTGCTAGAGTAAATCATCTTTACCAGAAAAAAAAGACTAAGTAGTTGATAAGGCATCTGGAAATTGAACAAACAAAACAGTTTTGATTTCTGGTTAATGATTTGATTGACATGATTACCAATAGTTATCATTTTGAAAAATTTTCACCAGTGACAAAACTTACAAGAAGGAAAAGTAAGAATAAGTCCGTCTAGTTACAAGTGTATTTTTTGTGTGAACATCAATCCCAAAAATACAAACTTCAAATATTCAAAAACAGTTGCAGTAGATTCTTTTTGGGTTAAGTATACTAGACAAAACTTGATTGATGGAATATAATGGGTAAATTAATGGGAAAATTAAACTCACTAGCAACAAAATTAAGAAAATAATATTCTTTGACAGGTGTATGGAATAAGTTATAGTAAACTTTGATTTTTTCTTTACAATTTGTGGAATATTTCATGAAGAAATAATTGTGCAAATGTAAATAACTAACTTCAACTTCAAGAAAATATGCCACTAGGGAACATAATGTATCTGAGCAGACATTAACTTTTAGTAAAAAGACATGCAATCTCAAAGTAATTCACCAGAATATTATAAGTACAAAAAACACTGATACAGATGCTACTTTACTTGCTACTGATCATTAGTGCATATTCAAATTTAAGTTGACTGCAGACAAGAAAGTCTGGTTAGTGAGTAATAATGACAGAGGTCAATGAGAAGAGCAATTAATATGCACTTGGGAATGTGACTAGCCTTTCTGATTAACATGAATTTTACATGCACATTTAGAGTTTAAATACTGAAACGAATATGCATTTGTATGCAACAGAACTAATTAAAAAAAGAACTCTCCTAGATGAAGCATTCATATTAAACAGACTTGAGTGCTAGCACTAATTTAAGTAAAACATAGCATAGATTTGACATAGATTTTGATAATTTATTTGAATTACTTATTTGACTCATTTGTAATCAATATATTTGCTTCTGTCCTTATCTTATTAATATGAATATAGATATAATATTTTGTTTTAATTTTATTACTTTTCTGTTGGATAAAGAATCACATGGTGGATTGAGAAAATTGTTTGAATATAATTCTTTGAAAACAATTGTTCGAAAAACATTTATTTGAATTGTAAATTGTTTGAATGAAAATAATTGAAAGGACAATTATACTAAATGATAATTTTAAATACCTATGTTAGAAATACGTATGTGGTCTTGCTTTGAGAGAGAAAATGCTGATTTACCTAAAACTAATAATGCTCTTGAAAGGCATAGGGCTTTTCTGCAGCAAGTGTCATCCCATAATATGGAAATACTAAGATGCTCTTAAAAGGGAATGGGACTTGCAAGAAATTCATATTGCTAAATTAAGAGCAGGTTGCCAAAATATTAAGTGTCAAGAAATACCATGATATAAATGGAAAACTTAAAAATTAGTGGCATCCTTACAGAGTACTCTTCAATAGTTGACTATTTGCATGCAGTATCATATAACTTAAGGTTATAAGGATTTTTTCTTACTAAATTGTTTTTTTATTAACAATGTTTGTATTTTGAATAATTATCATTTGTGTATTTTCTCTTTTAATTTTTACATTTTTATTGCAATAAAGAATTTTGTATTTTGAATAATTATCATTTAGTATAATTGTCCTTTCAGTTAATTTTCATTTAAACAATTTACAATTCGAATAAATGTTTTCGAATAATTGTTTTCAAATAATTATTTTTGAACAATGTTCACATAATCTCATATGGTATATTTAATAGTTTCATAGTTTTCAAACTATTAAGTGGTTCAAAAAGATATCTGTTGGAAAAATTTTATATTCCAAAAATAAAAATGGCATATATTTTCTTTACATTAAATTTTATAAAAATATAAGAAACAGGATTGGAAAACTTTACAGAATTAATAATAGAATTTTTAAATACAAAATGGTTTCCCTGATTATTCAAATTATGACGCTTATATCAAACATTGTCAGTCAAAAACATTATAACCACTGGCCTATTTTCAGCCAAAATGTCTGCTGACTAGATAAACTACAACAATCCTGAAGTACAACATAATCATAGTCAAGTTTTAAATTGAAAAATAGCTGCTTTATCAGAACTGTTAGGCTAATGAATAGTCATCTCTTGATGCGGTAAGCTGCAGCTAAAAATCTACTGTTAACATTGAAGATTTCAATTTTGGCATCAATTTAAAAGTAAATGGAAATAACACTTAAACCAAAAGCTTGAAATATAGATGTATATAGGTTGTCTTATATAGCAAATTTTGTATTCATATACAGAATCCTTCAGTAGCAGAAGAATCAGTAATTTTTACAAACATTAAAAAGTAATTAAAAAGAAATAATAAAACTACATGAAGACATATATCAAAGCAATAGCTATTTATGTTTTTTTTTACTAAAAAACTAGTAGATTTGTAATTAGTAAAATGTTGTGTTGAGTAGATTGTTATCAAAGTAATGAAATAGTTTAACATTATTATTATTGAAAATTTGATACTGTGAATATCCTATTTGGAGAGGATAATAAAATATTACTGTATAATTCCTCTGCATGTTTCCTTGACTTGTCTAAATCTCAGATTAGTGTGAAATAGGGATGTCAGCATTATATGTCTATAATAAGAATAAACACCTTGCAGATTTGGTGACAAATGACAAAAAAAATAAAATTAAGAAGTAAAAACTGTAGAACAATATAATCATTGAACATCTCTGATTGGATTATGATTATTCTATTGTTATGGAGCATACTTCCTGAAAGAATTACTTTTCACTTGTCCAGTAAATCCTTAATTATCATTGTACATATTTCAATTAACAAATTTAGATGTTAATTATAGGATTAATTCTTTTTTTAATGTGCCACAATGTGACAGAGGATAATGTCCAACATTTTTGCACACATATGTATGTATAATATAGTACAGGCTGTTGTACATTTGTACAAGGTTTCAATAAAGGCTTTTTGGCATAGGGTTATGATGTGAATAAAAAAAGAAAAATGGATATCTTTAATAAATCATTTGAATATTGTTAACTGTACAAAAACTGGTAAAGAAATGTTAACAGAAGATAACTTGGACATTGAGGTTAACACCAAACAGTGACGGTCAATGAAGATTGCATTCAAGCATGAAATAGACTGTTGCTGCTTGGTGTTGACATCAGCGTCCACTTTATATATATATATATATATATATATATATATATATATATATATATATAATATGGTTAAAACAACTAAAAAGTTGCAAATTAAAAGAAAAAAAATTGGGTGTTTTTTGCGAAAGTATTTATTTTGTTTTAACCATATTATATACATATCAAGAAAGTATACGTGGCTTCTCATTATGCTATATATATATATATATATATATATATATATATATATATATATATATATAAAGAAATATAGTTTTAAGGTGTGCTGTATTTATGGGATAAAGTGCTCAATATCAGAGATAGAGCATATATAAATTTAAAAGTGAAGATTGAAGTCAACACTCAGAGGTTTCTGAGTGTTGACTTCAATGTTCACTGTTGTCTGTTTTATTGATTATATATATATATATATATATATATATATATATATATATATATATATATATATATATATATAAATATATATATATATATATATATATATAAATATAGTTCTAAGGTATGTTATATCTGTAATCTTCAGGCTTGGTGTATACATATATCCTTACAACAGGAGTGAAAGGTCCTTGTATGCAACACCTGCACTGGATGCCTTACATTTTTTCCAGGATAAATATTTTTGTGTAATATAAAATTAATTATTGATATTTTTCACTATCCTCTTTGTACTTGTATTTTTTGTATTTCCCATTCTTCATTTCTTAGGATAATTGTTACAAGTGATATTATTTAGCGAGTGTAAGTAGAGTAAACGCTTGTTGTTTAGCAAGAAATGATACAAGTAAAAGCAATGAATTTACTAGCTTTTTTTAGTAAGGAGCATGAGAGACAGAACATAATAGTGAGTGGGTGAAAGAAAGGCAGTCACCGAAAACAGAAATTCTTTTGTTTGCATTAGAAAAGGCCATGGCTTTAGCCTTCCCTGTTTTAATCAAGCTGAGTGCATGAAAAAGAAAGACAGAATAATAAAGTGGAGGGTCACAGAGAGAAAGCCACCAAACAGCAGAAATTCTTTTGCTTGGTTTCCAGCTGTATTAAGCCAGTAAACACTCTTTACTGAAGTGATGATATTTTTGTTGCTTGCAGCTGAAATCAAAGACATGCCTATTCAAAGGACTTATAGTCAGACAGATTTAGATGAAAAATTTGTATTATTCGATTCTGAAGAGTATATATGGAATATCTGATGACTTTAGTGTCACATCAAAAGTTCGTTTTTTTTATTGACTTTTAAACCACCCATGGAGATTATTATTGACTGCTTAATACCTAGATTCAGTCATGTGACCATTACTCAGAAAGTTTTTGACCAGTTCATACATGGGGCTAGGAGCAACTGGTGGAGTTTATTTTTTGTGATTAAAAGTTAAGTTTTCATCTGTTTCAATGCCTTAAGATTTAATTTTAAATGTTCAAAATTTTTTTTTTATAGATATACAAAATCATTTCTTGATAACATTGTTCATCATTTCATTAAACATGTTAAAGTTAAAGGACATTTTTAAAAATCACTGCAATACACAATTTTAAAATTAAATTAAAAGTATTTAAATTCAAATTTCTTGTATTAATGTTGGTGTTATTTTAAAGAAGAAAGGTTGAATTTTATCTTAAAAGAACATTTGATAATTAAAACAATATTAATTTAGTATGTCAAAATTACAAATTTCCATTTTCCAGTCATTAGTCAATGCCATTTTCTGACACCTGTTGTCAAACAATTAGAAACCTATTTTAAACATTTTTTTAAATTTAAAATAAAATGTCTATGTCTCATTAAAATAAAAACTGCTAATTTGATTAATTGTGAACAAAATTAAACCAAAATTACTTAATTATTTTCTTAAAAAGTAGTGAAAAACAATTTTTTGCAATGGTCTCTTTCTTCCCTATTCACCTTGCCAATTAGCCTGCATGCCCTGGTTCCCAATTCACCATTCGCCACTGCCACACACACACACACACACACACACACACACACACACACACACACACACACACACACACGTGTATTTGGGCAGTAATCTCTCTTTTATACAAGTTTCATTAAAGTCAACTGACAAGGTACTGCAATTAAGCTTTTTATTCAATTTTTCTTGTGTTCATATAAGTGTTTTCTTTTCTGAACATAAAGTGTGTAAAAACTGTCCGAATGTTCTACATATGTGACCATTTTCGGCTATTCTATTTGCCATATCAAGTATATATATATATTTTTTAATTCTAACTGGATATGTAAATTTTTATATATGTGCATTTATAGTAATGGGAATGTTATTTTTCTTTTCCAAACACAGTCAGCACATTGTGACCATGTTCATAGTTGATATTATTAAGTGTTGGCCTTTACCCTTTTATTATTAATGCCTCCATATCTATGCATGTATGTGTATGTGTGTGTAAGCATATTTACATACTTCTACAACTAAAATAATGTTCATTTTTATTGTTTTCAGAAATAAAAATATTATGAAGCAGCATTTTGATGATTGTCTTTATAATTTTGCTAATTTAAATTTTTGTGGGAATTGTTTTCATTATGATACAAATATTCAAGTGTAGTCATGTACCTATTTATAACTATTTTTAATAAATCTATTTTGACTCTCTTTGTATGGCTGTTATAATTAGTGTTAAGTTAACTTTAAAAACACTATTGCACCTATGTATGCATGCATAGTGTATTGAATAATGGATCATCTTTTGTAAAAGCTGTAGGAGTGCACTTTTTTTTTTATCTGGGAAGCTTTAAAATTATTTTTTTTTTTAAACTGAACATTCCCAACTTTTGTTCATAAGTGTACTGTTAAAATTAAGCATGTGTTGCGTTTTTATTTTCACAGTTGTTGCAGTACAATTCAGTTTTATTTTTTTAACAACACACACACAAAATTGGAATTTTTTTCAGTTAATAAATAAGTGACTGATTTTAAATTAAATATTAAAATCAGTTTAATTATTTTCACATCAATTTGATTGGATTAGAAAATAAAATCTTTTCACTTTTGAAAAAATAAAAGAAACACATTAAAGTTCAGTGCTAATACCTTATTCCGTCTCTCTTTCTCTAATGTGTACAATGAGAGGCAAAAAAATTATTTTTAAGAAGATTATGAGATAATCTTGAGAGATTATATGTGCGAAACAAAGCTACCTTCTGCCATCAAGGGACAAACTTATTTTTGGTGAGTGTAAGTTACGATTCGTGAAATAAACTCTCACTAATTTTAAATATTTCGATACGATTAAAAGTTTTAAAAGATGCTATATATAAAAATATATAGATATAAATTTGCTAATAAAAACATTTATTTTTATGAAAAATTAAATTAGTGATAAAAATAACATTCCAGACAACCTGTAACACCCTCTGTAAAAAATGGTCTCATCCATTACTTAATCCTTTACAGACTACAAAAAGAAGTAACCTTCAGAGCATGGCCGTTAGTTATGGGTTCTGTGTCGTGTTGTAATGGATAGTAAACTGCTCTCATAAGACATTACTACTGTATACTGAGTTCAACCCTCACTGGGTTTCTTGTGCTTGTGGCCTTGTGCCTAAGCTAAACTTAGTAAATACCTAATCGTATGCAGACGTTATAGCTGAGTTGGCTACTCTGTCTCGAAAATTTTAAACAAAATTAAAGAATAATTACACAGCCAAGGATTTATTATTCGTTACAACGGTTACATAATTGTTTGTTTTTGTATTTTTAAGACTTCCTGAAAGATCAGAAATGGCAGAATTACTGTCTATTCATGTTCACATTCCTCCTAACCAGATGGCCACTAACGCGAAGGCCAGAAATGCAGCTAAAAAACTTGAAGCTAATGGAGGTGCAATGGCCTTGCATCCTTTACAAAATTCTACAGAGAGACATACAGAAACTAAAGATTCTAGAGGAAGATTCGCCAAACTTCCTAAAAGAAAAGCCGTCGATATAGAGTTTAGGGATTTAACTTATTCTGTTAAAGAAGGAAGACACAAAGGTAAGTAATTTTCTATTTTCTACATTGTAATGTACATCCTCCATTCGCTTTCGTCATGGCTTTGTTGTAATAAATGTTCATTTCACATCTTTTTTTTTTTTTTTTTCTTCCCTCTCTTAAAATATTGCTTTTAAAAATTAATACTATTGATGCGTGATTTTAAGTTTTCTAAACAGCATTTCTTTTATGTCTGAATTCAACATGCAGTAGTTGTTTAGCTGTCTCCCTCTTTTGTACACGTGTCTATTAATTCAACCTAAATTAGTCTGGAGACGAACTATTTTATTCACTGCCATTGACTTTTCAAAAATGAAATAGAAAAACTTAATGTCAACAATTTCAGACTATTTTTTTGTTTTTTTTGTTTAATTAATATTGATTACGTTTAATAACGTAATCTCGTGGGAGATTCAAACAAAGGCATAAGCAAGTTTACTTTTTTATTACGTATGGTATTTACATTTTTTACGCGCAATTTTGTTACCTGCATTTTTAATAAACTTGTGTGTTTATGGATCTTTTTCCCAAAAATATATAATTGACTACAATTTCTGAAATATACTTTTCCAATCATGCACATTTAAATTTTAAAGTGAATAATGAAATTTTATTTTACAATAATAATTTTAAATTTATTTTACAATTATAATAATAATTTGATTGAGAAAAAACACACTTCGGGAATCGGAATTGCGAAAACTCGAATTTGTTCATCGTTTATTTTAAATTCTGAGATTTTCTTAGTTATAAAATTGTTTGAAGACTTGTTTAATTAGAACTCCGCTATATATCTATGATACGTATGTTGTTAGGCATTATTAACCCAGACACTAAGTAACATCTGCTTCCTTTCTGCACTAAAACGTAATCATTCACTATGCTATTCCTCCGCATTATGTGCCACTTTAGTTCCATGGCAGCGATTGCTTCCTTCCTATTCCCATCCTACAAAAATAAATAGAAACAGAATTAAATATCACCCACCCACTCTATTGTCCTCTTTCATTTAATCTCGAATTACCTCTTGTCCCGTGGACATTGCACGAAATTTAAATTTGTACTTTCTCTGTACATCTGTTTTTATAAACTCTCAAAAACGGCTGGATTATTATTATTTTTTAAGTAAACAAACTTGGAGTATCGGAATTCGTTAAAAAAACAAACAAATCTAAATTTGTCTAATTACAGTTTGTGTGTGGAAGGTAATAAGTACAATAAATTAACAAATCATTTTAAAAATCTTAACAATAAGAAGTCAAGTTTTGCCCCCACCCCCAAACAATAACTGTTGCTCATTCATTTATTATTTTTGGATCGCATCATAAATGATTCAAATAATTTTCCTCTCAGAATTTGATTGCAAAAAGTGTCTCTCTACGGAGACACTATGAAATAATGACTAAAAATACCCTGTAAAAAAAAACAAACAAAAAAAAAAACTTCATTTCAAAAATAAAGTTTGTTTTTAAGAAAGCTTATGCTTTTTAAACGAAAACATCTGTCGTAAACGTTAATTTCGCCGACCTTATTTCACTTTTTTTCTCTCATCAATGATTTTTTAAAAAAAACTAATACTTCAATCTTTATTATTTTTTACGCATTTTACTGCAGTTTGTTTACAGAGTGCACTAGTTGGATACTATGAATTTATACTATTTTATTGTTTTCGTTAAGTTTCTCCCTTTTGACAATGAAAAATTAAATGTGAACAGAATCCTTTAAATATGCGCATCATGAATAGAATCAACGTTTTTCATCACTGATATATCAAACAAAATATTCGCTTGTTTACATAGTGATGCACAGAATTCCAATTACTTCGCCATTATTATCGTTTTTGGAATCTCTTCTTATAAAGAACCAGTCTTCCTCTATTTTTCTCTTAATGAATTCGCCTTTTAAAAGTTACAAGTATTTTCTGGTGATTATGCGATAAAAAAACCTTATTGAACAGAATCTCATCTGTTTTGCTATATGACGCGGTAATCTTTTGTTTATGAATAAAACTACTTTTTTCCGTTCAAATATTTGAAACCGCCATTATACACCAACAACACCATCTATTCGATTGTTTATTTTTAATATTTTGTCGAAACTGAAGTTGATTATTTTACTTATCATCCGATTGTTTCATGACTTAGTGCCTGTACGTTAATTAATGTGTGCTTAATTGCTTTAATCCTTGCTAATATATCCCCCCCAAAAAAATATTTAAAAAAAAAAATATTATCATTTTTTTGTTTGAATCTGGAATTTTCATAATAGGAAAAATTAGTTCTCACAAACGTGAGCAAGATGTAAAAAAAATTAAAGATGTCACAATCTCGTTATATAACCCAGGAATTTTTAAGCAAAATTTACCTCATGAAAATTACTTCGAAATTAAAAAAAAAAAAAAAAAAAAAAAAAATGAATAGAGATTTAAATTTATGCGTCTTTCTTTTCTTTTTTTTTTTTTTTTTTTTTTTTGGCACAATAAATTGTCCTTAATTTTTTATTTTTTTAAACGTATGCATTTTAAATTGCAAAACATCTTTATTCCGGAAATATAATAGAATATCCCAAGAAAAACTAAGATTCAAAAAGAGCCCCTTCTTGCAGGTCTGGTAACACTGCTCATCACTAAGTAATTATCATTTATCCTCTAAGTTTATTAAAATCTTTTTTGCTATGTCAATTTGTAACACGAACAGTAAAAAACACGTGGAAGCTTCTTTTTTTTTCCCCTTTTAAGAATAAGATCATTACTACTATCTATAACTAATAAATCTCCATCTTCGCTTTTTTGCCAGATCACTCGCTCTTGATTATTTGTTCTCTTAATGCAATTACGGTAGGAGCGATAATCATTTGATTTTTAACTATTGCCTGCTATCCTTTCTCTCTCGCCAAGTTAGCTATTTTTTCTGCTCTGTAATGTGTAAACTTCTATTTTAAGCACCATTTGCTTGGTTATCTGTAAATTTTCCAAACGAACTAAGTGTGCACTCATAAGCTCATAACTGACCGAAAAAGTATTTCTCGCAAATATCCGAACTGTATTCGGATATTTGCGAGAGACGTCTTGCGTCTGTTCCATTTTTTTTTTTTTTTGTCTTTTCTCTTAGGATTTTGATTAAATTTCTATGAAACTCTAAAAATTAAACGTAAATGTGGTCTTTTTAATACACAGATTAATTTTTCTTGTAAAATAACCCTTCTTGACCTATCGTAACTAGTAAAATGGGTCAATTAACAATAATGCGCATCGGTACGGAACGCACCTTGTCCTTAAATGATATACTGGTGATGTACTGCGTGATAGCTTGGTAATAAGCTCTTTTTCTGGTTTCAGTATAAATAACTGATATAACAACTGCAGATTACCTAAAAACGAATCCAAAGTGATTCAAATTACCAAAACTTAGTGTTAGTGTTAAAGCATCAGTGAAATAAAATTCTTAATTTCGAACTCTTCGTTTCTGACAATGACTTCAACAAATCCTTTTGGTAAAAATTGTGTATGCTTTGATTCTTTGACAAAAAAAATGTTTAAATTTAGACTGATTTTTATATTTTGTGATGTTATGAATCGAGTAATTAAATCACACTTATTTTATTCATAATTCAGATATTCAAATATTTATAAATTGACCTTTTTGCAAAGGTTAAGTAATTTCTCAATGTTTGGGCACTGGATGATTTGTGTACTAAAGTATTTTTAATCATTTTGGATTAGAAAAATTCCTTGGAATACTTTGTTTATACTTGTAATTATTTTAAAATATTTGAATTATGAAAGCTTAGTCTTATAAAATAGCTGAGATAAACAATTTTACAGACTTAATGTTTTGAATGTCATAATTTCAATGCAGTGGGGAAACACTGCAAAAACCAGTTCAATACATTATTTACCTGCATGTTTAGTATTTATATCAAAATTATGCCACAGCAAAGATTTTAACAAGTGCTGATAGTAAAAATGATAGGGAATAAAATATTTGTAGGAATTGTATAGATACCAGTTGAATTATGTCAAAAGTGAAACTTGTAAGTGGTGAAACCATTTTTTTTTTTTTTTTTTTTTTTCCTAAGACAGATAACTGATCTTTTCAAATTTTTTAGAAAATAATAGGCTCAAAACAAAGCCTAAAAAGTAAGAATTACTTAATATTGGCTAAAATGTATATTTTGTTAATCTTTAATGATTTAAAAGAGAAAATATATTAAGATTTTCTGTGATTTTATTCTTCAGTCTTTCTAAAGATTGTTTGCAAGTGACAATTTTTTTAAGGAGCTCTCATTGGTCAAAAACATGACAATTCAAATTTCTATGTCTGCACAAAAATGAGAATTACATAAGGTTTGTGTTATATAAAGGTTTCATCTTTATACTGCTGGTCAATGTAAATTTCTTGGTGGTTGGTTCTGAACAGTAGTTGACATTTATTCAGATAATGGTATGGTGTGTCACTAATGCTGAAAACTGAGAACATTCTACTGACATAACAGATACCATATTTACTCTTGTCATAAAGTTTAGTCATTGGTTAAAAAAAAATACAACTTTATCTGTGCACTGTTCATTTAATAGTTTGCAGGTGGGAGGAACATGGCTTGGCAGTAAACTGTCCTCAATCTATTGCCCTCTTGAAAGACTTCCAGTAAACAGGATTCTAAGAATGGTAAAGAAGTGATAGATATCTCCTTGTTGTCAACACAGCTTGCAATCTTGCAGAGTACAAAAAGTACTACTGATAGATTCACACTTGGAGGCACATCTGAAGTTTTCTAGGAGCATTTGTGTAAGCCAGATACCTACTTCTTTGGTTTGATGAAGCTATTTGACCTTGAATCATAAAGTCTGAAGGATTGATAAAGAATTGAAACCAGAAAACTATAACTGAAGCATGGAAGCTGCACTGTAATTCTGTATATGTGTAATATATATTTGTATAGGACAATTTTTCATCAAATAATTGAAGTATGAATGGAACTATATACTAAAATATGTTGAGCAAGAAACTCTATAAATTGCTCAAGGTTTTAAAAATATTGTGCAGTTGGCTGCTTCAGCATGATTCTGATAAATGTAAACCAAACTGGTATGAAAGAATTAACTTATGGAAGTAATCCAGTCAGTCTCCTAACCTGAAATTGATTGAAAATTTGTACCTATGTTTGTCCACCTCCATAATGTGGAGTAAGTGAAGATCTGTTATAAAGTGTGGTCCAAAATACCAGTATTGAAGTTAATGGCTATTTTTAGAAAGCAACTGTAGCTAGTTGCCAACAAAGGCTATTCCAAAAGTATTGAGCTGTGTTTTGCAGAGTATCATATACTTTGCCACTATTTAAAAATGTAGTGGCATATAAATGTATCTGAAATTTTGGGTAATATTGTAATAAAGAAACCTGTGAGTAATGTAATGGTTACTAGAAAGCTGAGTACAAATTCTTTAGTTTTAGTTGACTATATATTACAAGTTTCTTTCAGGAAAGTCATAAATCCATCTCATCTCCCCCCAGATATGGATTTAATAAGATAGACCAGGCTTTCTCACCTTGTATGGCAGCTTGTTTAAGGGCTACTCTGAATTCAAATCTGCAGAAGGCAATGGGAAATCACTTTCCCCAGAAGTTTTTCTGTTTTAGATAAACAGAATATGTGGACTATTGTCCTCATTTATCACAACGTTTCCACCTTCTTCAGGTGGTTGGAATGTCGAACTGAACCCTTTATTTCACTCGCTGGGGTAGACTGTTCTAGTTCTACGTGCCATGTCTAATGATGTCAGTTATCAGTTATCTCCTGTTAATTGATCTCACACTCTTTGGGTTGTCAATGGATCTAATTAATGCCTTTATCAACTGTCCCATGTGTCCTTGAGGACATCTGTGTATGAATTTCTGGGTTTTATAAACTTAATGTCTTCATCATTTTTTATCGGAGCTCTTATTGCAATTTTTGTTATCGCTTTTCTCTGGCACTCCTTATTACTGGTTTCCATATTGTATTCATTTCTATGCTTGGTCGGCTCATGAGATTTTTGTGGCCTAGCATATGTGCTGATTCCTTAAGTTTATGAATTTTCCAATGATGTTCTTTGTCTGTGATTTCAACCTGATCCCACAGAGGGTGGTGATCTCCCTTTTCTCTCCATATGTGGTCAGCCATGCCTGATTTTTCCACTTCCCCTTGTGTTACAGCTTTCTGGTGTTCTTGAAGCCTTACCATAAGTGGGTGGCCTGTCTCTCCTTTATATTTCTTTCCACAGCTGCACGGGATGGTGTACACACAGTCTTTAATCATGTTCTCCTCTATGGGAGGTCTTATTCAGGAGAGATATCTGCGAAGTTTTGTCCAGCTTTTGAAGGTTGTCCTGATGTTATATGGACCGCAGATCCTTTGTATTTTCTCTGATAACCCCTTCACATAAGGCAGGCAGACTGTTTTCTGAGTGTTGTTGTCCTCTCCTTGTTGTACCATCCTATCCCATTACAGAAATATAGATGCAGAATATGTGGAGAACAATCATCATCCATCTCTTAAAGAATACAACATATATATATAATCAATAAAATGGACTAATGCTGTAAGATATGTTGTACTTTTATTACATGTAATTTCATTTTAAATATTAAAATTTGATCTTTCAAATTTATAAAGATACTAATCTTATTTATTTTAAGGAAGTTTGTACAGGGCACGATACATAAATTATTATGCAAAAATGAAAATAACACTGACATCTCATTTTAACAGAGATATTTACCAAAATAACACAAAAATATCTTGAAATACTAGAGTAAATTTATTCAATAAATTTTACATTGGCTTTGACCACTGCCTGCCAATGACTTTGGAATCTTCTGCAACTCTTCTGGATGGTCTCATTGTTTAAGTTGGTGAATTCTGCCATAATCCTTGCCTTCAGTTCATCTTTGGTATTACAAGGAATTTTGGTCTCTTGCTCAACTGCACCCCACACATAATAATCAAGGGGTTGCATCTGGAGAGTTAGGTGGCCAGATGTAAGGAGTGATGTGGTTGCAGAAATTGTCTGACAGTCATGACTGGGTTCTCCTGCATGTTTGGCATGGTGCATTTTCCAGCACCCCCATCCCAGTGAATGGGGGGATCTTTAAACTCCTCCAACTCTTTTCAAATCCTCTGCACTGTCACCCAAATGTTCCTATTGGAGCTTCTGGAGTGAATGCCAAGCAGTACAGCATGCTGTTTTGAAATTTGTCAGTGAATTGCATCATGGCCTTATCACAGAGGGTGCCCAACTGACCTTACTATATTGTGCATTTGATAAAATAAGAAACCAACAATGCACGCATGAAATTAAAAATATTACATGGCTACAATTTACCCATCCCACCCTGTACTTTTTGCTATTTTACCCTCATGATACAATATAAAAAATTATAATGCACAAGAAACTAAATTGTTAAAAAAAAATTTTTTTTAAATTTCTAAACTTTGAAATTAAACTATTTCTGTAAAGTTTAAATGATTGAAACCCTTAGTAGTTAAAGTTTGGACAAAATATGCTCTTTGATCTTAACTATCAATTAATTTATTAAAATATGGATGTCAGATCATTGAAAAAAATATTACCGTACAATTTCTTAGGTGGAAAGATATTTTTGTGGTATAATGGAAACTTTCAGAACTTGTGATAAACAACAAAAACTATAATAGTTCAACTTGTTCAAATCTCAATATCCAGCAATGTATTTTCCTGTTTGTTAATTTTCTTTTTGTCATTGAAGATAGCCACTGATTTAATTAAATTTACATTGATTTGCTCAGATTTTACAAACCTATGTCCTCATTGCTATCTTACCTTTAAAATCTGGGTGTTTTGACTTAACTAGGTTTCATCATTGATTTTTTTGCATATGCTACTCCTCTGTTAACATGCAGCATTTTGTATGCTCTAATATAAATGTAACTGAGTGGATACATTTAGGTCCAGGAAGGTGTTGGCCAGGCATTGAAATAACTTGACTCTCCTTATCTTATTCATTCCCACTTCCATATACAAAAATTAGTACAAGTAGGGAAGACACTTTTATATAAAATATTGTTTTACAATTTTTCTGGTGGTGTGATCATTCCCATATATGAAAAGGGACCTCAGTCCACTCTCTTCTAAACAGTCCTCCTCTCGTGTCAGTTTTTATCTTCTGCCTCTCTCAATGGTGTGAAGACTAATAGATCTACCAGCTGGGTTACTATTGCAACATCTTGACATATTCCAACTTTTGTTGGTGCCCTTTACTTGAATCTGAGTATTTAAACAGTTCTAACAGTTGTGATGAAGAACCACTTCAAATGACCTTCAGTTATGAGAGTTCAGTTACAATATTAATACTCCAACTTTTACACTGACCAAATCATTAATATTACAAACTAATGCTTTACAATAAGCATTTGTTTGAGGGATTGACCAAGGATTCATTTCATAAAATAAATTAATAAGTTTTGTAGTCTTTTTCTGTCTCTTCTTGACAAGTTAAAAAATTGCATAATTTCACAAAACTTTCCAAAATTAAATACATGTATGATAAATGGAATGTGTGGATGCTTTTTATGGCAAGTTCAGGATGATATGTTTTTCCTCTACTGTCAAGTTGCACTTCTGGCTGTTTTGTCATGATGTAAATATGAATTTTTATTGATGGACTGAGGAAAAAAAAATTAGCTTCATCTCTGTTGTGCTGTGAATCATATCAAAAACTTGCAAGGCATTAACTATTGAAATAAAACTTGTATAAAGTCAAATGTGCCTTTCTGTGTTTTATCAATTTTGTTTTTGAGAATGTGATTTTTTCCCCAATGTTTAGGCTGGTTTGATATGAGGATTATTGATGTCATTAATATTACATTTCTTTTACTTCAAGACAGTATGTATATATATATATATATATATATATATATATATATATATATATATATATATTACATTTATCGTTTTTTAACTAGTCTGAAGCCTGCATCTTTAGTTATACACTGTTGAAATCAACTTCTGGTCCAATAGCAAGTGCAACAGAAAACTTAGTAGATAAATTTTTTTTTTTTTTTTTTTTTTTTTTTTTAATTCAGGAAATGCAGTATCAGAAGTTGCATAGTTATATATGGGTGTTTTCTTCCAAATATCATGTGTATTCATGTCTGCATTTTTCTGCTGCCAAGATGTCTTTATAAGCAAATGTGTCAGTAGTGGTGTTGTCACACTCCACAAGTAACCCAGTTTCTCTTTTGCCATCCCATTTTGGTGCTTTTCTCGTACATATGTACTTCTCCATGGACAATAGTCAGTGCTTTAATATTATAGTGGAAGCTTGTTGCACATGATTTCTGGCTGACAAATGTGCTTGTCTGCTTATATACCTGCATATCCTGTAGCTAAAGAAACTGCTACCAATTTCCACCACAATATCTGCATTTGGTTTTCCTTTCTACTACCTCTAAAAATAGTAACTTATACTCACAAGTTTACATTGTAAATCTCTTGCATAATGTCTAACTTTAATGAATTTGTATTGTAATTATTTTTGTTTGTATTTATAATCTTACTATTTAATGTTGGAGTTCTGTGTTTATTTGTGTATTGGTTGAAACTAAATATTTCTTTACTAGCGCCAATAAAAAGCAAAGATTTTGGAATGCCTTTCTGTGTAGAAGATTTGTCTGAATGTGTGAGAATTAAAAAAAAAAAAACAAACAAAAAAACGTGTTCATTTGATTTTTATCATAAAAGTTATACCACTTTCCTGTTTTTATTGTATGTTGTAGTAGTTCCTCATTTATTTTCAAATCTAAAGTTTGACATTGAAATATTTTGCATTTTGTAAAATGGGCCCAAAATAAATTACTGTTCACATTTACATAAAATATGAAAATTTTTACTCTAGAACTTTCACTAATATTCCTTTTAAATAATATATAATATTCTTTTAAATTCTGGGTCTATTCTTCACTATTAATCATGCATTAATAGTACTTATTTAACAGTGACTTTATTAAAACTTATCCAACAATACTGTCTGTTGCTAATATTCAAACTTTGATTTCAGAATTGGATGTATTTATCTCAATATAATGCCACAATCATCATTCACATTTTTAATTTTTGCAGATATTAATAACTAGTATGTATTGAAACTTTATTCTAATGGGATAGTAATGTCTAAAAGGAAAAATTGCCTAAATTAGGCTGTTTATATTGGGCAGACATGAACAAATTTTATGGATAAATTATACTCTATTATCACAGGATTTAATTAACTTTTGAGAAACTTTTAAAAATATCAATTGATATGTAAACTTTTTTTTTTTTTTTTTTTTTTTTTTTTTAGACTCTTAAATTGAAATGCATGTAGAACTTGCCTTATGTTATCCATATATCAAGGTGCTGAAAAGTTCTCGGCTCGACTTATTTTCCAAAATCTGATCAAACATCAGAATTGTTTGAAAACATTTTAGTTGGGCTAAGAGCTCTTCAGTACTCTTGTATAAAGTTGTTAAAATAGGAAAATGACTTTTCTCTGATCCTAAAGTCAAGGTCTCAAAACAGTCTTATGTTTAATAAAATTAAAACCCTGAAAGACCTTGGTTTGTATTAGAAACACACGTAAGCATAGGAAGACACACACACACACACACACACACACTATTTGTACATAAAATGATTTTAATTCATTAATTTGCCAAAGATTGGGCATAAAAATGTAACCATGAAACTCTGTCCAGATAAGTGAAATATGTTCTGCTCTAAATATATTCCCTTTATTTATTTATTTTTTTTTTTTTTTCTTGGCTTTTTATCTTTAAATTTCTTATTTCTATCAACTGTTTACATTTCAGTTTACCAGCAGCCTGTACTGAAATTGTTTAGAAAAGACTGTAAATATACCTGTCTTTGCTGACAGGTTTACTTGCCTATCTACAATATTTTAACTGTAAACAATGTTCCAGTCATTTGTCTGACTGTACTTACAGCTGGAACCTTCACTCTTCCACAGTTTCGAAACATGACTGAATGAAATATTTTACTGTTTATATTCTAGACTCTGTTGCTACCATTTTTTATTTTTAATCATATTGAAAAACCTTAGTCAATTTTATATCCATTACGATTAATTTTGATCACTTACCATGTAGAACTGAGTATTGGATAATTTTAATTGTCGGTTAATGCCTTACTGACTTGTTTGTACATGTAAAAGTTAAATATATTATTTGACCACATCTGTAAGTGGCTATTCAATGTCTTAAATTTATGGCTAAAGTATGCCTCATAAATGTTAACTCTGTACTAGTTCCCCACCTAACTTGGCAATATTTGAAGCTTTTGATTTCCTGTTTGGGACAGGAATATTCAGTATTCATATATGTACCACTTGAAACAAAGGATTGGCCCAGTAAATTTTCCTGTTTTGCACTAATTTCTTCACTTGAGACTGTGTAGATTTTTTTTTTTTTTTCTTTAAGATACAAAATTTATTATAGGTACCTCCATGAGATCACTAAAAAAGAGCATAGCATGATGAAAAGACGGCAAACTTGCCAAAAACAATTTTATCATCTAAATGTTCATGTTATTATTAAAGAGGAAAGATCAAAGTATTTTGGGTGTATTTTTTTTTTTTTTTTTTTTTAATCGTTCCTAGCACCTCCGAAACTTTTAAAAATCTTGTCATCAATCATTTTTTCTCATTTTATAAAAATGATGAAAATCTCACTTTGAAATTCTTTTAGAAATCATATATCATTTTTTTTCAAAACTTATTTTAATAAAATCAGAAATTATGTTTATTTAAAATATTTTGAACTAAGCTTAACTTAGCTTCTGCACCGAAAAGATGTAATTTGAAAATAAAACAAAGCAGGTCATAACCTTTCGTGTCACTTGACAGGTGACGAAAGACATTTTCATGACTTAGATAGCTTACGGGAGGATAATTCTTTCTACAGATGGAGGGAAGTGAAATTATTTAGATTTAAGTGAACAAATTATTTACCTCGTTATTTTTAAGGAAAACTTTCAGAGCTCTAATTTTTTTTTTTTTTTTTTTTTTTTTTTTTGTAATTAGGCGTGTGTCATGACCTTTACGTTTACGATGCTTTATGGAATATATAAAGAAATGAAAAAAAAATAAAACTTAAAAGTGTGATTAAATTTCATAAGAAAGGTATCTAATTAATTTATAGGTACCTTTCTTCAGAAATTTTATCAGAAGTGTACATAAAATACTATAATTTTATGTACATTTTACTGTGTTATTTGTATTTCCATTCATTTTATTAATTTTGATATTTCATTTATGGAAAAATGTCATAACTGAGATTAATATAAAAATAAGATCGTATAAATTTCATAAGATGATACTGATACTTGTAGGTACCCTTCTTGGTTGAAATTGAAAAATCAAATTAACTTCTCCATTTTTCGCAAAAGTAAAGGCCTTAACAGCAGAGAACAATGCTTAACTCAAATAACGCAACTTAATTGTGTTCTGGTTGGTTTTCCGTACTTTATAATTACAGCCCGATTATAAACACACAATTACATTTCTTAATTACTGCGAATCTTCTGATTAGTCAAAATGATACAATTTACAATGTGTTAAAAAAAAAGATCCATCTCATAAGGATACTTATGAAACCTGATGCGGCTTTTAACTAATTTTATATTTTAACAACTTAAATGTAAAAATTTATTATAATTAAAGAAATAACAATTGTATTAAAAATTCATTTTTCATCAGAAAAATTTTTTGCTTTCAGAAAATATTGTTCATATTCATAAAAACAACCAAAAGCAAATAAAAGCATTTGAAATTAAATATCTTTGTTTTATTGAGTTTTGTATGTTACAATTCAGAGCTTATTTTCAGGTAGGTAGGGGTCCAATTAAAGAAAAAACAGGATTTACATTCCTCAAAGCTTTGTGCTTTTAACTATTGTAATCACTAAACCCGATGTGATTGAATTTCTAGAGTTTTCATAAAATTAGTTATGGGTGGGGGGTAATAAATATAAAAAAAAATATTTCTGCCATGACTTTAATAAAAAAAACAAAAAACAAACAATTTCCATCACCTATGAATAGTTTCTGAAAGTTTTATTAACTTCTGACAATTATTTTTATTTTTGCAAGATTTTTCAAATTAATGTGTCATACAAAAAACAAACGTGCTAAAAATTGTATGTTATTTTAGTAGTTCCGGTGATGCAAAGAGAAACAAGGTTCTTTTAATCAAAATTTAGAATGTTCTAAAAAGTAAAAATTTTAAATAATTAATAAAAATTTTGGTCTTTCCTCTTCATAATAACATAAACATTTAGATGATAAAATTGTTTTAGTCAAGTTTGGCGTCTTTTTATCATGCTATGCTATTTTTTTAGCGATTTCGTGGAGTTACCTATATTAGAGGCTTTTTGTTTGTTCAAAACAAACTTAATGCTTGTCTAAATGCCTTCAGTACTGTTTTGTTTCCTTAACACAATGTTATACAGCCAATATATTTATACAATATTCTTGAAGTTTAAACAGACTTTAAAAGTTTTCCTTTCCATTATAGATATTAGCTATTATTAGTGAAAGTTAAGACCCTCATCTCCAGTCCTTGTCTGTTTGGTGTTAGAAATCTGTAAACAATATACAGAATGCATAACATATTTTTGTTACATAGAATATTAAGGTACTTTTTCTTATTTTATTTTTTAAACTTTTGAACAGATTCATGACCTACTTTACTATTACCTCTCTATAGTGAATTGAATTTGGGATAAAATAGCAGGTTGACCCTTTTGAATCACTGTCTATTGACCTTTTTTTTTTTTTACTTTTTTTTTTTTTTTTCCTACTAAATTATCAGTGAGTACTAATTTTACAAATACAGTGCACTGACGAGTGAGCATACTTAAGATTGTTATTTACTCTTAAGCTCCACATTATCAAAAAATGAATTGTTAACAAATAAAAACTTACGCCTTTCCATTTGACTAGTATACTTTTGGTTGTTATACTCACAAGGTATATTCTCTGACCTTGTGCTGTAATTGGTAACTTTTCTGTTTTTTCTTCTTCTTAGCCAACCCCTTTATTCAATTCATGGAAATAAATTCTCTGTCCGCTTTTCATGCTTAGAATCACCCTAAGCATGTAAAGCTGAATGTGGACAGCTGATTACTGTGGACTGGATAGCAGGTTTGGTTAAAAATTCCAAAGTGACACCCTCTGGCTGGTAGGTACAATGGCAGAAACCTGAGTATACTATTCCAAATGGAAAAGCATATGATACCTCATCTAAAAAAGGAATTTATGTAGAATATTCCCTATCTTTAATGATTCTTTTTATTGATTTAAAAAAAAAATTAATCCAGTATTTTGATTTGGGGAGGTAAAGTAATTTCAGTTCACAACAAAGTGGAATGCAAGCTGCATACCAAAACTCTCGGGTGACTAGGAGCTGCAAACATTGTACAAAGGGTTTTATGAGAATTTAAATTAACTTATTAAATGCTCATAAATTTATTTAAAATAAAATGATCATTTACAATGTAAATATCAGGCATGTATGACATATGTGAGTGTATAACTATATTCCAACATAAAGGAATAGTTTCATACATTAGTTACTTTATTCCATAATCCATACTCTTCTACAAAATATATATATATATTTTTTTTAAGTTTAGTATGTAAAAGAGTACATTAGTACCTGATCAGTTTATCTTTAAAAAATATTGTTTCTAGTCTATAAATTTTACATTTTAAGACTATTGTAAATGCATGCTTAGGTATTATTGAAACTTTACAAGTATCAGATGTTAAAATTCTATTCGAATAATGAAATGATTAGTTTAGATACCTCCTATCATAAGCTAACCTGTAAGTATTGTCAAACTTTCTTGATTGACTAACTTTTATCCCATTCAGATGTTTTCTTAAATATATTTTATCCTTGCAAATGACATAAAAATTAAGTAAACTATATTGTTTTCATGAAAATTTCCTTTAAAGATAGGAATCTCATAGGGTTCTTAGTCTGTATGCATACATTAATGTCTTAAACTGATAGAAACTATCTCAATTCAATTTCTCCATGTGTGTATGTGCAGGCATGTGTATGCACTTATGCCTGACCAAATTCTGATGTTTGGTCAGAATATGGAAAGGGGGTTTAGCTGAGAAATACTTTGTGTTATATAATTTAAGCACTCATACAGTAAAGCCTCCTTTTATTTCTGTGGAAACAAGTTATAGTGAGTGCCAGAACACTATTGTATCAAAATACTAAGATTCCACATTCACCACCCTTGGTTATGCATTTTCAGCAGCAACAAACAAAAGCTTCTCATCCTGGGTTTGATGATAAACTGCATCCGCGTCCTGGGTAAGACCTCTGATCAGGTTTTGAAGAGTGTGGAACCACCTCTTAATTGCTGGTGTTCCCAGGTCCACCCTGACCCGGGGTTGTAGCACCTGTTAGGGTCCCAGCTATGGGCAAATAGTTAACACCCAAACTAAGGTAAAAAGCATTATAAAAGTGTAAAAATAGGTCTTAATACCAGAAATACTTTGTAAAAATTATTACCAGAAATAAATTTTTGAAGAAAAAAACTATTACCAGCAATGTTTTTGAAAAGAAATATTACCAGCAATACGTTTTTGACAAAACAAAAATATTACCAGGAAAAAAAAAGTTGTCTGCATTAAATGACCCATTGAGGTTTATGTGCCCCAAACCAAATCAAACAAAAGCTTGCATCCTTTACTTGGATAGTAAGAGGAATTGTATCAGTTAAGGGAACAGACACATTGATGTTTCCACTGCTGAAATACATTGTGCTCACATCAACTGTTTGGTCCCCATAGTCATTAAACAAGCATCAAAGATTGTCAAAAGCAGTTTTGTTTGCATGGAACTTTGACATAACTTTGCTTCATATCTTAACCTTTATTGCCATATCAGCATCTGCTTCTAAATCATGGGCCAGCATAATAAAATTGGATGCATTACTTTTGGAGTAATCTGCAAATATGATAAATTGAATTGATTAGTTTGTTTGATTTACTAAAAATATATTCTCAACTGGCAATCCCATCTTTAATGAATGGTGTATTTAACATTGTGTGTAATTTTTCTTTTGCCTCTCATCTTTTATTCTTGTATTTTTTTTTCTATTTTCTTGTCACTTAAATTAATATTTTTAGCATGTCTATTTACCTGACTAACAGTCTCCATAATGAACTAACTTTATTGCTCATATATGTCCATCTTTATTTGTGCATGTATTCAATAAGTCAAAAGTTCAAGTGAGTATTATGCGAGTGAATTGAAGTTAGTGTGTATGTGCAAGACAATCCTATTATTTCTGATGCTTCTTAGCTCTTTTAATCAGTTGAAATGGAAATCTGCAATATGAGTACAAATTAGTTGGTTTAAAACTTTTTCACTATATACCTGATTGAATTGATATTTTTATATCCCTAAAATAAATGAATTCTTTTTTACCCCCAAAAATAAATATACATTTTCTGTGCTGGGAAGGTGTCATGAGTTTTTTTTTTTTAATTTTTTTTTTAAAATTTGGATCATCAGTGTTTTGACTCTTTCAACATCAGATCCCTTTTTCACTTGATAAAGGCTAAGAAAAATTACAGATGCATAGATGAACTTCAGTAAATTATCTTATAGCTTATTGAGCTACATTGCACCCTCTCTCCCAAGATATTTGTTCAACTAATGGCATTTATTAATGGTGTACTACTTAGGGAATGACCAATTTGGAAATTATCCATTAATAATAAAGCTAATTGATTTCATTACTAAATTTATCAGATTGTATTGATGTATATATGCTTTATAGAAATTTACTGCCTAGCAAATAGTCACAAGGCTACCAAGTATTCTCTAGAGATAAGAGAAAGCAAAAATTGTTTTTCTAATAAAATGCTTCAGTTTATGCCTCTAATATGAATACTTCTCAAAGTTGATGACAATGGAATATATTGAATACTAGCAAGTTTTGCCTGCTTGTTATCGCTTCACAAAGATATATTCACTACTTGAAATCTTTGAAACAAAAATTTTAAATGCCAATTTCATTCGTAAATTGGCTTGTCATAGTTAAGGAAAGTTTTACAAATAGATGCCAATTTGTTGAAGGCCAAGTAAAATGCAAATTTCAAACACTTTTCTGCATTATACAAGAAACAGGACTGTTTTTGATATGAAAATCAAAACCATCAAATAAAAGAACAATAATGAAGATTTAATTAATGAAATAAACTTTTTAAAATCAATATGCAAATTAAATATGAAGAGTGATATTACCTAAAAGTAGATAATATATAATACAGATATTCAGTTTTTAGTGTATTGTATAACTCACTCTTTTTTTGAGTAGTTATACGTCTACTTATCTCAGTTGCGTCTCTCTTTGGGCAGTGTGTGCTCAGGGGCTTCTCTGTCAAAGGACAGAGGGGCAACTGAGAAAATTATACTAAAGAGGTGCCCAGCCCTGGGGAACAGCTGCCCAATGCCATGCCCTCTCATTGCACCAGAGGGAGAGATCAGTGCTCGCACTGAAGCCAGTGCAACTGACAGTTATGGAGGCTGAGGGGAATTTTTGTTCCTGTCCCAGGTGTATGCGTTCAGGTCCCCATGTAAATATAGACCTTGTCACATCTCGTCCTAGTCTGGGGATAGTAAATACCGTGTGCACATTATTTATCATCTCTCGGTTGCAGAGGGATTGGTGCTTGCACCGATGGTTGCAGGGGCTGCGGACAATTTTTGTTCCTGTCCCAGGTGTACAAAAGACCTTGTGCCCCAACTCCTCTTAGTGGAGAGACAGTAAGTACCTAGTGTGTAAACTGCTCTCTCGAGTGGTTTGTAACACATCTATTTATCATCTCTCGGTTGCATCTTTGGGCAGAGTGCACTCGGAGGCGACTCTGTTAAAGGGCAGATGCGCAACTGTGGAAAATTATACTGAGAGATGCCCAGCCCTGGGGAACAGCTGCACAAGGCCATGCTCTTTCATTGCACCAGAGGGAGGGATCAGTGCTTGCACCAAGCCAACAGTTGCTGGGGCTGTGGGCAATTTTTGTTCCTTAACTGAGTGTATGTGTTCAGGTCTCCACATTAAACTGACCTTGTGTCACAACCTGACGTCGTTGAGTAAACACCAAATTACTATAGTGTATAGCTGGGACTTCTTAATCTCAGAATTTCGTGGGAGAATTGAGCTCCAATTTCTCATTTATTCATATAGATTTCCTAATATTGGTTTTACTTAATTAGTTATTGTGTTTCTCTAACTCATCAAATGTTGAATGTATAACCAATTCTAATTTCTATTTTCCCATCTTTACTATGTTAATTTTATCTTATAAATTATCCCCTGTTCTGTCACCCATGAAATAAAAATAATTGTAGGGAAAATAAGGATCTACGTACATCAAATTGTCTTTAAATTAAGTGGCAGCAGAAGAATTATTGTTGAACTTTTAAAAGGTAAGCTTAAACATTATTAATTCAATACTTAAATGCAGTGATCAATTTTGAGTTCTTCCATAGTTTATTGATGTATCTACTCCTCTCTAGCTATTGTGATGATTCCTAAACCAAGAGTCCTCCACAAGAACTAGCTTAAATGCCACCCAATAGGGTGGCTTTTAAGCTAGCTGCAATTTTGGATACAAAAGGAAAATGAGTTACTCCCCTTGAACCATGAAAGCAATGATAATGGCTAGTATAATATATTAATATATATTTTTAACCTCATATAATCTGGCAACCCTGAATCTGAGCTCAATGAAAGTTGTTCCCTGTGCCTAACTTTTCTAGGGCTTTTGAATGAGTTATGAATCCTTGAAATCTGACTAATGGTAGTGGAGAAGTTGCTTGGACACGCACACACACACACACACACACCGTATTTTATATATAAGATTATGGATTGCCAGTGTATTTCTTCAGCTCTGCTATTCATACAGTTTTCACATTGATACACACAACCATTCTCATGTTTGCCTTAAACCTCTAAAACTTTCAAATTTTGCTTATTGTAATGTTTCTTGTTATATTTGCTTTGTTCTACTTGTACTAATTGTTTGTGTGTGGATGTGTATACCTTTCACTTCATTTTGCTTTAACTTTATTTAAAGCATTATGCTGAAGACTGGTTTTAATGACCACTGAAAGAACTCTTATATATAACTAGATTGGTCAAAATAATCTTAGGACTGATGTTACATTTTTCTAGAAAATCAAACTATTTGTTTCTTTTATTTTCAGTTTTATTCATAACTTTTGTAAATAGACACTTAGCATAGGATTATTTCATTTTAATAATAAAAAATCATTGAATATATTTGCAGAAAGAATTTGTTTGAATCAAAGTAATTAAATTACAATTGGTTACAACTTTAGATTTAAAAATAATAAAAATGGATATCTAAACTATTGAATATATTTTACAAATGTTACAAAGTTTCTTCTAAGGATTCTACCATTTAATATTAGTTTTAATACAATTTTATACACTGAAGTGATTCTTTATTATACCATGTTCTTTCAGGATGTAGGTGATCATATTTCACCACAACTTACTGCTTTTTGTTGCTCCAAGTGATTTTTTTATTTTTATTTTATTTTTTTTTATCTATCATTTACTACCTCTTTGTCCCCGTTATGCCACCCATTTGCACAAACTTATTAAGTAGGTTATGCACAGTTTTCTCTTGCCTTCATTATATCTTGTTACTGTTAAATTCTCCAGCTCCTGTTTCCTCATTGTATCCTAGAAATTTCAGCTGTCTGTTTTTAAGTTCTCCTTTTTCCTTAAAATTTCCTCATTGCTCACACGTTCTGGTCATGGTATTAGTATTTGTTGGTAGAACCATATATTTTTTGCTTTGCCTGTGATGAAATTGTCCAGCATTCACTGGTATATACATTAGATATCATATAGTAGTTCAGCACCTTCATTTTCAGTGATATTTCCTATGTCTTAGTACTTTAGTTTCTGGAAAACAAATCCCATTATTTCTATATATCTGCATATTTCTGTGTTAGATTTTCTATTGTCTGTTATTGTGGTATTTAAATGATTGAAATCCTGTTCCTGTTTGATTCACTTCTCTAATATGTAATTCAGTTTCAACTGTCTCTTTTGCTGACAATTATGCATTTTGTGTTTTTACATTTAATAGTCCTTGTTTTCCATTATGACTTTATCTAAGAATCAAGTTTTCTTTCTGAGTTTACCATCTTATTTTGTTTAAATTATCCTGATAAATAATTTAAATTGGATGTTATAAAAATTTTGTAACTGAAGCTTGTATATTTAAAATCCAATGATAAATTATTTAGTCTACAATTTCTTAAATGAAGCTTTGTCATTAACTTTTGACAGGTTTTGCTTCCATCTTATTTTTGCTGCTTTAATCATAGTACTATATGCATTGGAAATATAGACTAGGCCTCAGCAGAATTTAGCTGAACTGGTAATAGAAGTGTCACAGTAAAATGAACTCTCAATAATAGGATTTTAGTCCAAAACTTGCTGGGGACTTATGCATTATTGTAACTGATTCTTCTTAATTATTGGTTGTAGAATAATGAACAGTTTTAATGAAAATCCAACAAAATTAGTGTAGTAAAAAAAAAAAAAAAAAGTTTGTTTCCATTCATATTTTATGGTGAGGAGCCTCTATAATTAAGAATAATTTAGGAAGAATCTCTCAAATATAAATCTTCACATAAATTTCAGAATTCTTCTTGTATTTTGATATTAATCACTACCAAGGGTAAGTATGGCATAGAAAAGTGAAGTGAGACTATCACTTAACTTTTTTTCTCCTTCATACTTTTTCAACCAATTCTTTTCTATGTATGCTACACTTGGTACTATTAAATAAGATATTGATCTTAATTCTGATGAGCATAGCTTTTTAGTTTGCAAATGATAGCTTAATGTTCACTTTATTTAATCTTCCAGTTGATTACTCTAGACACAGACTTAGTTTCTTCAATTGTCTTTTTGTACCAGGCCATCTCAAATATCTTACATTCAACTGGATGGATCATTTTATTTTGACTTAATTTCAAGAAAATATTACTCTTTAACAGTTTGTAAAACTGGTAAACTACCATGAATCACTACAAAAGATAAACGAAGACTGTTCTATTAACTGCAGCAAGCTAGTTATTTATCTTGCTAGGAATTTGACAGGATGCAAGTATATCTGGCCATAATTTTTCTTTTTTGGTGCTTTACTATAAATCAGTAGCAGTAATTGTAAGCAGATAGTTTGAATAGACACTGTGCATTTCACACACACACACACACGTGTGTGTGTATTGAGTAAATAGTAATTAAGCAATTAAAACAATGTTTTAAGATTTGTTTTATACACAAAAAGTAGTCTATAACTTGACAATTTGCAGCATACTTTTTAATTAAATTTTTGCTTAAACATAAAAAAAATACACCAAGTAATGGTAAAAAAATAATTATGCAATTCTTATGTGGTCCAGTTGTCTGCAAGTACAAGTTCATTCTTGAATACCCATATGCCATTATTGGCGTTGTGCCATACTAAAACTAGTAAATGCTAGCATGATCCAGTATAATTGGGCAATTTTTGAAATTTAATTTCGGCACCTAATTTTAAAAATACATTCCTGAAATCTTTGTCTTGAAGATTGAAAGTATTGTGAAATTATACTCTAAATACGGTAATGATTTGACTAAATTTTGCAACTACAGCAAAACCTAAATTTGGATTCTTTTATTTTGTCTAATTTCTCTGCCTGGTAAATACATTATGCTAATATTTTTTTCCTTTAATCACATTTCTTATATACTTTTTGTCTATCACAAAAATATTCTCATGAAATATTGAAACCCTTTGCCATCTCAATTTGATTTTCAATGTAAATAAGAGCGTATTTGTATTATGTTTTTGTAATAGGTATCTCGGTTTCATTTTTGATGTATTTCTCAAATGTATTGCATCATTTTAATTTTATTCTGACTTGTTAGACCAGTACAAGGATATTTGTAATACTTACTAGGAAAAACTAGATTTAAAAAAAAAAAAAATGATAGCTTTTTTTTTTTTAAAATTTCATGCACTTCCTTATCTTTTAGGCAGCATTTACTCAGGAAAGCTTTTAAGTTTGCTTGTTAAAGAATCACTAATTGTATTGTGTGAGATAGATATATATATATATATATATATATATATATATATATATATATATATATATATATATATATATAATATATATATATATATACACACACACACACTTCAAAATTGCTTGTACTATATCAACTATTGATATTTGGTATCCATACAAGTGCAATACCAGAATTTTTTTTTTTATTCTGTGGTAGTTTCAAATGCTCTTATGTTTCTTCGCTGGTGTTGAGGTTAACTCAAAGTATATTTACATTGCATAGTTAATGCTGTAAATACTTGTCTTAACTGTTTAACTTAAATGATTAAACTGTTTATAGAAATTTTAGTATATTGTTAAGAGCATGACTGTCTTTTTGCTGATCTTTTGATCAACATTAGACCCCATTTAAAAAAAAGACCATTGTTCTGAATCTTATAATTTTGTTAATATGGACGTTAATAGGTTTGTTATTGTATGTCTTATTGAATTCATGATTAAAGGTATTTTTCTATCTCTTATGAAAGATGTGAAATCTTCCAGTTAAATTTTATTTTACAACATAATTTATTGCTGCTTAATACTTTTGGATATCTAATAAGTTTTTTTTTTTTTTTATATAACATTGTTGTAATCTATTAAATGTTTTCACACTTATTTCCAGTGTTTCATGTTGTATTAACTTTCTTTCTAGTGAATACATGGAAAAACATTCATCATATATTGTTTGATTCTAAACAAGTTAGCATCTTGATTGTCACTTTTAGTTAAATTTTTGTTATTGTTATGTTGTTTTATCCAAAAAGCCAAAAATGTTCTAAAATTTTTATTTTCTAAACCATTATAACTTATTTTTGTAGATGTGAAAAATATCCTAAAATGTATCTCTGGGAAATTCTGCTCTGGAGAACTTACAGCCATCATGGGCCCTTCAGGGGCAGGTAAATCTTCATTAATGAACATTCTGGCTGGTTACAGGTAAGGCAAATCTGACCCTTTAACTTTGATTTAAGATTAAACTAAATTTTACAAGTTAACCTGAATTTTGTTGACTTTGTATAAAGATTTAGAATTCCCTGCCTGGAAAACTCTTAGCTTAAGTTGGAAAAAAAACTAATCAATGTAGTGAGATCTGTATGACTTGGTTTTGTAAAATGTTACCCACTTTGAATTCTAGTGTAACTTGTATAGCAGTGTCAATTGATATGCAAAACTTTTTTTTTTATTTTTTTAATAGCAATGTGCTTAAAGAAAAATTGAAAGCCAAAAACTGTATCTTCCTTTTGAATTAAGATAGCTTATTTCTAAATGCTATACTACTAGCTATTGATAACATGCTTACAAGCTTGTTAATGTAAAATGTGGGATTCAAGTCGCCTACTCAATTGCCTCCAACAGTAATAGGAGGATTATAGTTATTTCATCATATATAAATTAGGTTAGTGTCATTTTAATACCACTACTGTTAACTTTGCACATTTAGTAGCATTTCTAAAATTTAAAACATTTTAGTTAGTTTAGCTTTTTTTTTTCTTAAGATTGATTGAAATGTGACTAGAGATAATGATTTTGACACCAAACAATGGGAATCAGTATTTGTCATAATATAAGCACTAAAAATTGATTCATCAGTTACCAATCTATAGCAGCCCAGATTATTTTTTATTTTATTATTTTCTCTATTTTTTTTTTTAAATACTTTAAGTTTTAGATTTGAAAATTTATTTGAATTTTTTTTATTTTTAAGAACCTCCAACATAACTGGAGACATCTTGGTTAAAGACAAAGAACGTAATCTACGCACATTCAGAAAAATGTCTTGCTACATCATGCAAGATGACCATCTGCTGCCTCATCTCAGTGTTGAAGAATCCATGATGTGTTCTGCTAACCTCAAGCTAAATGAGAAGATGACTTTGAGTGCAAAACAGAATCTTGTGAGTTTTCTAATTTCAATAAATTTTCATGGGTGCTTGTCTTTCCAGTAAAGAGATGCAATGTCAGTTATTTTCATATAAATAATTCCAATGCATCAAAGTATTATAAGTAGATTCAACAGATTGCTCAATTGTCTTGTCCAAATTATATCAGAAAAACTAAACTGTACAGGAATGTGTGCTGGAATTTATTCAATAATGGAGTCTTAATAGCTTTTACTTCGCACATCTTTTAGAGGCTTTAATTATTGGAGCTTGGCAATATTGAGCTTTTCTATTTATTTTTAATCTTTTTAATTTTAATTTTTTTTTTTTTAAGGTTGATGAAATTCTTGAAACTTTGGGTTTAATGGAGACCAAGAAAACCCGAACTAGCAATTTGTCTGGTGGACAGAGAAAGAGGCTCTCCATAGCACTGGAACTTGTAAACAATCCTCCTGTAATGTTTTTTGATGAACCCACGAGGTAAGAGCAATTGATTCATGTATCTTGTCAGAATGCTAATATTAATCAAACATTCATGTATAATATTGATCTTTGACTGGCTTTGAGTATTAAACAACTTAACTCTTAATTCCAAGACACCATTTGCATTTAAAAACTGTTTAACTTATACTTAACTAATACAAAATGAACTGAACCAACATTAAATGAACACTTTTGTTGCTTTATCATATTCATTTTTGTATCTTTAAATAAAATCTTTTGCTGTAGGTTATTAAATAATGCAAACTTTATTTTTACTTGGTTAAACAAATAATTCTAATATTTTATTTTTTAGTGGCTTGGACAGTGCCTCATGTTACCAGTGCATATCTTTGCTAAAGTCTTTAGCTGCTGGAGGCAGAACTGTGGTCTGCACTATCCACCAGCCTAGTGCCAAGCTCTTTGAAATGTTTGATCATGTGAGTTATCATTTTTAACCATGTATTGACTTGAACAAACTTGCTTTTGTCATGAATTTCTGCTTTATGTAACCTGTTTTATTGGTATCTTAACTAAATGTAGACTATTTCTTTTCCTTAATCTCTACTATTTTTGCAAATGTCTATTAATAAGTTTAGAAAGAAGCGCCGGGTGATGGAAACATTAAATCTATTCAATCTATTCTGAGAACCAATTAGTTGAATAAGGGTTGTACTGCAAATCATGAAATATTGGAAATGCTCAATTAATGTTTTTGTTTATAATCCTATAACTTTTCTAAAATTTTGCAAGATCATTTGGGTTCTCTCTAGTTAATACTTCGCTTGCCTGTTCATTCCTAAGGCTGTAGCAATTACACCATTTATAGGCTGTAATATACTGGTTTCACTTGAGTAACTTGTACAAGGGTATTGTCCAGAATTAATGCTTTTGTAACTGCATTTTAGATTTGCATTAATGAAATTTTGGTGTGCTATTCAAATTTTAAAAAATATGATACTTTGCAACATGGAATATAAGATTGTGGCAAACAAAATGAGCCACTACTCTTTGTACCAAAGACTGGACTTTATTTAAGCAAGATACTGCTGCATATATGGTGGGATTGGAAGTGATTCCTCCTGGAGAAACAATTGATTTGAATAAGTACTGCTTTCATTTAGACCAATTGAAGCCAGCAATTCAATATTTGTATTACAATAATACTAGTAAGTATCCCAAACTAAAATTTTATTTCCAATATATCTAAATATTTTAATGCAGACATAGAGGGGTTGACAAAACATAACAAATGATACCAAATTTATCTTGGTAGCTCAAATAGCAACCAAATTATGAACATTCAAAGTTGGTCAGAACTTTTGTCTTGTGGGTTGTTGGGCCCAAAGCTAATTTTAAATGTGTAACTGAAGATGCAGGCTTCAAACAAGTGAAAATCATTATAAATGTAATGTCAAGGAGGTAGTCTTGAAGTAAAAGAAAATAATACTAATGGAATCAATAATTACTAAATCCAACCAGCCTAAATATTGGAGAAAATTGGTTCCCATAAACAAAATAAGTCATTTTTACACTGTAAAAACAGCCAGAAGCACAATTTGATAGTAAGGCAAAAACTGGTCAAAAGCATACCATTCTGGACTTGCTATAAAAAGTATCTTATGGAGGTACATGCCTGGAACTTTAATAATTTTAGAATGAATACAACAAAATAGCTCTTCTCTGTAATGTGAATACCTTTTTATCATAGATGTATCGAATTTGAAATATTTTGTGAAATTATGCAAAAAAACAAAAGATTGTCTAAAAAGATGAAACTTGAAATGAATCGTTGGTCAATTCTTCAAACAAATGTTTATTTTAAAGCTTTAAACTCTTATGTTCAAACTAAAAAGAATGAAATGTATAAAAATGCATTTACTGATGAAACAGAATGGTCATTCTACATTTCCTCTTCTGATGATGATTTGCAATTTGAATTTGTTTATAAGCTTCTGCTATAGCCAATATTCCTATTAAACCCCATATCCTTTCATCTCTTGAAACTGGCATTATATCAAATTTCCATCTAAAAACAAATGATGTCTCTTGGGCAATATCATCCAACAAAGCCCATAAAAAATAACTATTTTTTCCTTTTGCTTGGAACTAAGATTTTGTTACAGCACTGGACAAGTGCAATATCAATGATTTGGTCAATGTAAAATTTGGTAATAATATACTGCAATTGACTGGTCTTGGTGCTTGTAACATAAGGTCATTTAAAGTGTTTTTCATCACAAATGCTAGAGTTGTTTGAATGCTCTTATTCACTGAGGGCCTATCCTTCCTTCCATTGTTCCTTTAAAAATGATGAGCTTCCATTAAAAGTTATCACTGTAATGTCCATTCTGTTCATCACACAGTTAACTTTATCAGCATACATTACCACGAATTTGAGATCTTTGGCCTGTTTTCTCCCACTACTTCTCAGTGTGTAGAACTCCTCATCCACTGAACAGAAAATGAAATGCAAATTTTATTAATCACAATCTGGCACTAATAAACAAGGGGAAAAAAAATGAACTAATACCTGCTTAAAAAAAAAATATGCTTATCTTATAGCTTAAGGAGAAAAAATTACAAAAGGATACAAGTTTGCAAAAGTTGTATAAAATGTATCCACTTTATCAATTTCATTCTAACCTCTGAAATAGGATCTAATCCCTAGAATTAGTAAAAAAAAAAAAATTTACATTTTGAAAATTACCTACATTTCAATTTTTATGGATCCATAAAAATTGAAATGTAGGTAATTTTCAAAATGTAAACTTTTTTTAATTTTTTTTTTTTATAATAAATAATACTAGACCACTTTCTATCTCAAGTAATTTGACAAAAACAAATTCTTAGCTTGGTTGGAAAATGTTGACTCATCTGTCATATTCACTTGATATTGCTTCTTTAAATAACTTTCATGTCTTAAAGATCTTGCTGAATGATTTAACAAAAAATGAATTACTGTAAATGGCAATTGTGGCGTGCTAAATTAACTATGATTACATTTGGCCATCACCTAGCTATTCTTGGTTATTACATATTTTTGTTCTCTCTTCAGCTCTACATGCTAGGTGAAGGACAATGTATTTATCGTGGAAGTGTCAGCAACCTCTTGCCCTATTTTGAGAAGCAAGGTGTAACATGTCCACCTTACCACAATCCAGCAGATTTTGGTACGTTTTTTTTTTCTTTTTCAGCAGCAACCAATAACACTATTACTAATTAGTATCGTACCACTTTCTTGCTTTAATATTTATGTAATTATACTTTTAAATTGATTACCCACATTATATGATGGTGCATATATCTTTACTAAATATTACACTATTGCTTCTCACAAGGGATTTTGTTTCAGTTGTATGAATACTATGGAATATGTAGTCAGGTTTTGGAATTGTTTCCTGTTTTGCCCTGTGTTTGTTTCTTTCACAAGGTTGGTAACATTATTACATATAACTATCAAAGCTTATCAAGTTATCTTGTATACCAGATTCAAATTTTGCCTTAGTACTTATATAAGAATTGATAATCTTAATTTCATATGAAGGAAATTCATTTTTCATCCCTGTGCATACAGATACAAGCAGGCAAAGAATACAGCTAAAAACTCTATCAGCTTTTATATAGATGCATATTGTTTTTTTTATTTTTTAACTTTTAAGTGAATTTCAATCAGTGTGTAACTAGCAAGTAGAGCTTAAGTTGTTATTCCTATCTATACAAAAACTAGTTTGATACTGGATTGAAATCTGCCACTTATCCTGTTAGCATGAATCGTGTTCAAACTTGATATTGTCATTGACTTTTCTCATTCCACTTATTCTGTATGTCTATCTGCAGCTTTCCTGTTAATGCCTTTCATTCTGCTTAACTCTAATAAGCCCTTTTTGCATCTGATTTTGTTGGGATGGTGTTAGATGTTTAATTTAATTTATTTTCCCTGTGACCTTGAGTTACTTTTAATTTATATTGAGGGTACCTAATCTTGGCATCCACAACTTTCTAGTGCTATTAACATTGACACAAGTTTTAGCAGTAGCAATAGTTTTGTTGATGTTGCTTTTTACATCATTTGGCTTCAGGCCAGCTCTGATCTTAGACTTCCTCTTCTACTTTTCTGCACCATTCCAATCATATCTTTGCAGCTGATTATCAATACTGTATTCATTCCAATGTAGATAAAGTTACCTAATTATATATAATAGTAAAATTTGTTCTCACTTGAGCTTACAATTAATCGGTTAAGTATTGGCTAAAACTTTGGTGGCTTTCATTGTAGCTATTGCATTTTCTTTTACATCTCCAATATTCTTGGTAATATGCTTCTTAAATGCAATTTAAGGTAACTTAGATTTTGTAATTATTTAGAATTTAGTAGACATTCTTAAGACAACTGATTACTCTTGGCATATACTCTTACATGTGTGTTGAAATGTCACGAAAAAAATTTTTTTTTTTATCTCTCCTACTGTTGTAGCGACGGGCACAGTCTCCACTTCTGAGACGAACTGCTCTCCTTCTCATTCCAGCCCTTTACATAGAGCTTGGTAACTCACCTATGCAAAACACCAACAAGCCAGCTACCAATCACAGTTTCCGCGCCTGCCCACCTCCACTCGCTTTGTGGGTGTCAAGTTGACCGACCAACTCATTACATGCCTCCCTGATCTTAAGATCTCAAAGCTTCTCAGCTTGAGAGATGGTTGCGTCTGTCTAGTGACTGTCTGCATATACACAACTTGTACGCCTGACATATTGGAATGACCACACATGCGTGAACTTGCTTGCTTCGAGATGACAGATTTCCAGATTCATCTCATGTCTTGCTCTCATGATCGGACACAGTGCAACTCAGGGCAGGCCACTTCTGCCGGGCACTCCTGAGTGGGATGACAGGGTCCTCATCCTTGGATGAACTCTCATCTGTTGAGCTGCTATCCACCTCTGGATAGATGGCCACGTTGATGTCCGCAGGTAGTGTGCTGATGTTTGAGGCAAAGCTCAGTGGATCCGACTTTAAATACACCACTCATGCACCATCTTCAGTCACTTTCATCATCTGATGACAGTTTTAACCCTACAACTGGCCGCAAGTCTTTAACATGGCGAGGCACGGCATCGACTGCGGGCTGATAATCTCGCTAACATGCCCCATTCTCAGCTTGTCCATACATTTGCTGTGCGGGGTCTTAACCTACACTACGTCACCAATTCTGAATTTTGCTTGTGCGTAGCTCGGAGCCATTGCGATGTCAATGCCTCACAGCCGTAAGTGATAGGCGTGCACCATGTTAGGCTGTTGTAGGCGAAACACCGTCTTCAGGTGTCGCATTATACCAATAAACTGCTTTGGGGATTGAACATCTCTTCCTGGCTGCAATCACTTTTATAGACTGGTGGCTCCTTTCTATTATGCCATTTCCTGTCGGCACGTAGGCACACCGGAACCAATGCTGCATACCCCACTTTCTTAAGAACTGCGAGAATTGCTCTGAGGAAAATGCTGCACCATTATCTGTCAGTATTTCTGCAGGTGGCCCCAGGTCGTAAAAGATGGACTCCAATTGATGTATTATGCTGGCAGTGTCCTGCCGATGCAGCAGTTGCCAAATGGCAAAGCGAGAGGGACCACAGTCAAATAGAGCTGGCTGCCAACATGCGTAACATCTATCCCCAGCCTGTTCCAAACATGAGTAGTACTCAAATTTCCTTTTTGCCATTGCACCGGTGCCGGGTCAATTGACTAGCATGCCTCCCACCTCTGCACTACTGTCCTAACATCTGTCTTTTTGACTGCTGGGTCGACCATCTTTGAGAAGTAGAGCATTCGTTTAATCCCGGGATGCCCACACTGTTCATGTATGCTCATGATCCGCTCGAGGTCCATACTGAGCTCAGAAGTTCAGACTCTTTCCGAGCAGCAGTCAACCAATGCTGCGGAATGCGAGTCAATGCATCTGATCTGCTGACTGCTGATTTAATTAACGCTACATCTACAAACAGGTTGTACTCTTTCATAGTTTCAGTCAGCGTGGCGAGCCACTTTCGTATCAACATCTCACTCGATGCCTTGATGGTCAGTTGCACTCTTCTGGTAAGTGCATCTGATATCCAACGCTGAGTGCATGACTGTGTAGCACTGTTGCTTGCCTTTGGAGCGCCAGGTTAACGCCCTTCAGAGTGGCGTCTAGTTCGGACAGGTTTATGTGTCGTGCATCATTTTCAGTAACCAGACATGCCGACTTGCACATTAATGTCTTTGAACACCCGGAGTCCACCAAGGCTATGCATCTCCGTCCATCAATGAGCAGTTTAATCACAGGTAGCGCCTCAATGTTGCACTTGCCTAGCGAGGAGACCGGCGCTGGTGTCTTTTCCCCTGACTCGTTTCCCGGGCACTCTGATGCAAAGTGACCCATCCTTTGGTATCTGAAGCAACGTAACCTTTGGCACAATTGTCGTACCTGGTTGTCCGTCCTTGTTGTATGTCCCTGGGTGCAGCCATTATTCAGGTCGTTGGGGTTGGTGCACGGACAACACACAGTTTCTCTCGTTCTGGTCAGCAATTACTTCCACGGCATCTGCATGTGGCCGCTGCGATAATTTGGTTTACAGGTCTATGGTCCTCAACCAGGATGGCTCGAGCTCTCGTACAGAGCTGGTCTAATGTCAGTCCATTTGCGCCGACGCCCAAAGCTGCTGCCTGACATGCTGTGGCAACCCCGCAACAAACGCGCAGGCTATCCATCTTTCAGGTGGTCTTTCTCCAACCTGGCGAGCCAGTAATTCATCAACTGTCTTTCCATCACGAAGTTGCCGCGTCGCAAACTGTTCAAATGCTACGAATGCATCGATGGCGATCGCAGTGGGGAGTGCGCGCTTGATTTCCTCTATCAGCTCTCTGCTCTTTGCTGAGTTGCCAATACATAGCGAGAGCCCCACCTGTCAACCTCAATGGGAGAATGCGCTTGACCCTCTCTCCTTTGCTAGCTCAAAGATCATCTCGAGCTATTCTATAATTGGTTCATCCGACGCAGCCCGTCCAAACTCAGGAATCAACTGCAGGTCAAAAGGCCTCCTTGCCATTGCTGCTGGATTCAGATAAAGCATGTCAACGCATGAGGTTTGCTGAAATAGCTTGTGTTGAAATATGTCATGGAAAAAAAAAAAAAAAAAATTTCATCTCTCCTACTGTTGACGGGCACAGTCTCCACTTCTGAGACGAACTGCTCGCCTTCTCGTTCCAGCGCTTTATTTGGTAACTCGCCTATGCAAAACACCAACAAGCCAGCTACCAATCACAGTTTCCGTGCCTGCCCACCTCTACTCACTTTGGGGGTGTCAAGTTGACCGACCAACCCATTACAGCATGTATATCTGCAAACTTGCATACATTTATACTTAATTATGGCATTTGTGATGTTGCCAGTTTAGCCTCTTGTATTTATTTATTTTTCTAATTGTTGTTGCTTTTCTCTTGATGCGCCTAATCAACCAATATGGCCAATGGTGACTAAAATTTAAGCTTACTTGCCAAATAACTCTTAAACTAGTTACATTGTTCAGTATTCTGGCATCTCTCCAACAGTCTAGTGTTAGTTTCAGCTTAACTTGTGATGGTCTTAGTGATATTACCTTGATTTAAATCCTCTTGTGCAAGTGTTATACTAATTATATATAGTTTGAGAATTTTTTTCTATTTATGGTAAAAATAGACTAAAGGAAACTGAAAAATATTCCAATAACATTTGCTGTGCATATTTAGTAATTATTATAAACTATGGAAGATAAAATTGAAGTTTTGATGTAGCAAACCTCTTAATTTTGGGTGTAAAATTAATAAAAGAAATAACTGTGCTGGGGTGGGGGAGCATATGAATAGCAAAGAAAAATAATCTTCAACACAGCTCTACAAATTTAAATTTTATTATTGAAAAAAAAAATGAATTGCAAAGTTCCTTGCATTTTTTTTTTTTTTTTTTTTTTTCACAAAAATGAGTTGATTTCTAAGTGAGCTGATGTTTATACAAAAGTGAGATATTAGTGATATTACTTAAATCTATTGAATTTTTTATAATTTTTAATGGGGGTTTTCCACATGCGTGTGATAAGTATATTGACTTTATTAGCTGAACCTATTAATTGAAGTCCTCTTTCTGTATACCTTCAGCACATGTATGTGGGAGTGGTCTTACTTACACACCCACATATCTTGCACACATTTAACTTCCTAAATTTTATGGCTAAAACAAAACATTCATTACATATCTTCAGGCTACATTGATCCAATTGACTGCCAATCTTTTGTCTTAAAAATTACTGTAATCAGTTTTTAGTGTTAAATGATGCAGTTTTTTCTTTTACTCCAGAGTGTATAAAAAAATCTTGATTGTATTGATTATTTTTAATTTTAATAAACTTAATTTACTTTTCTCTTCAGCAAGAGGATAATTAATAATGCCTTATTAAAATAGTTTTTATATTTATTACACTTTTTATTTAACGGATCAGATAAAATAAAATTTGGGCTATCAACTCTCTTAAAGCAACATTTTAATTAGTGTGTATAAGTGACTGAATTCTCACATTGGAGCATTAAGTTTGTAGAATCTATATTAATTCAGTAGCATTTACAAACATTAAAATTGAACTGCCAATTTTGTAACTTATAAACTTCTGTAGTATCAGTAAAATAGTAAATTTAAAAGTTATTTTCTATAATTTGCTACTGGCTATATGCAATATTTATCTTCAATTCAAAGTTTGAATGCTTGACAGAAGATAGATTTAAATCTAAATACTGACGAGTTCCAATCAAGTGTTAACCAAGAATTAATGAATCTCACTAATCTGTGTAGCTAATCAGATTTCATTATAGGTATTATTTACTTATTTTGTCACTTCATTTCTGTAGGTGATACAAAACCAATAGGTTGGATGAATTCTGTTTCATTTGTGACCACTGGTTTTTTTATATATATATATATATATATATATATATATATATATATATACACACACACACTTAGACTCTAAAAGCTTAACTGATAGCTTATTGGCTAGTCAGTTGGTTCACTGTTAACATTTTAATTCCTTTATACTTGGATACTTTACTATTTATAAAGACAAGATTCATGAAATTAAAACAATATTCAATTTAAGAAACTATTAAAAAACAAAAGTTTGTGTTAAAAATTCTCTTGCATGGTGTTATAAATCAGATATAAATAAAAGATCATAATAAGAAATGTCACGAAATTAAACAATTGAGTTCTCATTAAAGGAATAATGCTGCTTTAAAACAACTGTCATGATCACTTGGGATAAAGATTTTTCTGAGATCCATGTGAAGTATCTTGTTGCTTTTACTGGTTTATCTGCAAATTGTCTTCAACCTCTAAGGTTTAAAAAATGATAAATGAGATTTAAAATCTTAAGTGTATAAAATATGGTACTTGCCAGTGTTTATTTGTATAAAATTTTATTTGTGGGAGTGTGTGGATTTCTAAGGTCCTTTTTAAAGGAGCCTCTTAATACTATCAAATGTTTATTATTGAATCTTATTAACCATCAATTTCCAGAATATTATGAATGCAATTTTTTTAAATACAGGGAAGTTTTTTTTTTTTCTTTTTTTTTTTTGCATGATGTAACTGGATAAAACTTTTCTCTTCTGGTAGTGCTTGGGACAGTTTTGTTAACTAGTAACAAGAGGTTTGTTTGGTTTTAATTCCAAAAGGAAACTAACTTAAAGCAGGTTTAATAGTATCACAGTATCCCATGACAAAACATGGCTATAAAATGCCAAATAACTTTGTGCACATGAGAATTTAAACCTTGTAATGTGTTTAAAGTGTTTTTTTTTTTTTTTGTTTTTTTTTTTTAAATTCTTATCAATTGTTCTTTACCAATTATTCTAAATCTAATGAAAATATCTTGCCTTTTCACAGCTATGGAAGTGGCAGTAGGTGAATATGGTGTTGAAAAGGTGAATCAGTTGATCCTTGCTGTGAAAAATGGTCGCTGTGTACCACCTTTGCCATCTCCTGAGGTTGTGGTCAATGACCAGGAAAAGGCAGCCTTGATGAGAAGTGAAAAAGAAGCAATGATGAATGGTAATCACTATGATTGGAATCAAGAAATGGAAGAAAAGAAAAAACTGATGTGTAATGGCTTTACCAATGGACATCTCCTAGGACAGACAGATGCTATCAAGTCGGCCATCTCTCCAGTTATTGTCACCAAACCAGAAGTATGTAATCATTCTATAAAAGCCTCTTTTTCTTCCCCACTATAGTGTGAGATGTATATATTGGACTATTCAAACTTATTCCATTTTAATAGTTTGGAATTGTCACTATTATTCCAAATTAGTAACTTTCTAACTTCTAGCATTTTACCATTAGCACAAATTAGATTTGCAAAAGATTACATTTGTTTTAAAACAAAAATCCAAAAAACACTTAATCTTATCAAGTTATTTGGCTATAATAAGCTTGGTTTGTATGTGAAATTACAAAAATGTGTGGTGTGATTAGAGAAAACAGCATTTTTGTCTAGCCAATGAATTACAATACTGGGTAAAATCAGATGTAGCTTTTAAGGGTAAATTATAACCCCTTTCGCCACTAACTCTGCCTACGTTGTTTTTTTGATCTCGGAGTAGTGGAAGGTCAAATATCATAGTAATCACAGTGCTGGTTTGAGCCATGTCACATGCTACATTAAGGGGAAAAAAATGAAAATGAAAGATTCATTGAGTTAATCTTCAGTTGGTTTGTATAGCCCTTTTTACAACAAAAATGAACCCATCTCGTGTCAATCCCTATAGTGACACTGTGCCTTGCCTAATAATTCTGGATTCAAAGTTCTTCAGAATCTGGAAATCTGGTGGCAGCTGACATGGATTCCAGAAGAAACTCAATGTGGGATTAACAGCCCAAGTCTCTGAGCTCTCAAAGCTATCTGTTTATATGCACTTTGGCCCAAAACTGGTGTGGGGCTGAAGGGTTCTGGGGATTTGTTGATTCAATTTACACATTAATGTCAATAAGGGTTTTTTGGTTCCCTATTTCTGCTTTCTTAATCTACATTCCAAATTTGGAACCACTACTACACAGAGGCAGTGTCAATATATATATATATATATATATATATATATATATATATATATATATATATATAGTGGTACTTACTTGGAAAAACCTTGGGTATTTTGGCTTGTAGTAGAACAAACCAGTACCCAAAGAAAAATGAGGAATAAAAAAAAAGAAAGAACTAAGAACATGAAATTGGGCTGAAAACAATCGTCCCGAGTTCAAGCTCAGTCCAAAGGAAAAAAAAACTCCAAAATGAGTAAAAGCAAATATGTAATGTGCTCAATACATGAAGTAGAGCAAACCTAATATGAACCTAAAGAGTCAGGCAAACCTACCTAGGTTTCACCTAAATGGATCATCAGGGTAGGCTAGGTAGGTTTGCCTGGTTCTTTAGGTTTATAGATATGCTTAAATTTAAATTCTCAAGGAAGAGATAAAATTATTTCTCCATTCCTGGGCTTATCTCTGCCTAGCAAAAATATAAACCAGATCACTTGCTTGCCAATGACAGGATCTATCTTCATACCCTTGACTCTCAAAATTTTTTTTTCTTTGTTTAAATTTCCCAATTTGTTTTCGTCAACAAAAATATAAGCACCGCCTGTCTCTCTTCTTTTTAATGTGTTTTCTTAATTCCTCAAAGAGAAAAAAAATATTTCTCTAAATCAGTTTTCATTTGCGTACCAGACTCTGGATGGATAAAAAAAAAAAAAAACTTTAGGAGAGAAGAAAACCATACTATTCCATTTCCACCAAGGAAAATGTCTCTACCTTCTCTCTTTCTCTATCTTCCAGCTTGTATTTCATCTTAGGCTTAACCCTTCTGCTGCTCATAATTAGCAGTTAACCACTTCATTACCTCAGTGTCACAAAATTACATTTATTTCTTTTTCTTCATTAATGATTCTATTTTTGTCTTGTATGCCAAAATATTAATATGGTTGATGCATCCCCAACCCTAGTATTATTTTTTTCCATTTAAGAAAGGATTTATTAAAAAAAACAAAAACTCTTTAGTCAGATTTTGTAAAGCGGTTTAGGCTTAGGATTTTTAGAAACCCCTTGGTGTATTTATGCTAATTTAAATTTCATGCAAGTTAATTTTCTGACCTCTTTATTTGTTGGTTGGTTTGTTTTTTTGTCTCTTGAAGTGTTTCAAAAGATTTTTTTAAAAAATCCAAGAATTGTTTGGTTAAGAAACTTAATAATTTTAGTTTTGTGTTCAATAAAAATGTCTGTAAACTTTATTACTTTGTAACTAAGTTGATAAAGCCTTGCATCTGCTTCATTTTTTTTTTTTTTTTTTTTTTTTTTTTTTTAAGGACAATGATTATGAATGTCATACATTTGCAACTAGTTGCTTTACACAATTCCGGATTCTATTCATTCGAACTTTCATTACCATCATGAGAGATACTGTAAGTATTTTGCTTATTAATATAACTTTATCATTATTTCTATTATCTCTTTTCTTAGTTTCCAGTCCTTTTTAATTTTAAAAATTTTCATATCAATTTCTACATGTTGGAGCATTTTTCTCCCTCTCTAACTTTAATAAAGTATAATTTCTGATAGGTTATAATTTATCTTAAGTAACTGGTCAGTTTCATTTTGAAACTTTTTTTCTTAATTAAAATTTGTACAAGTTTAAAACTAATTTCAGTAAGGCCCCTTTGTCATAATTTAAAAAAAAAAATAAAAAAGCTATGGACTTCATTTCTTTTTACTAATGTTTTTTAACAAGATTATCCTTGGAATGACTTATTGAAGGAATCCTGCAAAGTATTCTCAGCTGTTCTGACTTGTAATGTTTTGAGTTGTTTTGAATATTCTACTCTATTGAAACAATTACATTAAACTTGAAATAATGTTCATGTTAGTCACCACATAAACTACTCTTGTACCTGATTTCTTGTGAATTGTATTTGTCTGAAAAATATAGACAAGTTTATAGTATAAATTTTTGTCTTATAAATGCCTAATCTTTTAAGAATGTTCTCTTCATTTTTTTTATATTGATTTTTGTCTACTTGATGTTTATATAGTTGTATGTTAATGTTAAACATTTTTGTATCTTCAATGTTTAGTTTACTTGGTTTCTTACTTGTGATTTTTGTCTTTGCAGACTTTGACCAGACTGCGCTTGATTGCTCATTTGTCTGTTGGTATCTTAATTGGTCTGCTTTATCTGGGTATTGGCAATGAGGCCAGCAAGGTTTTTAATAATACCAGCTGCCTGTTTTTTTGCATGCTCTTCCTTATGTTCACTGCTCTCATGCCAACAATTCTCACATGTAAGTTTATTTAATGCAAATCCATATCATTAAGGTTGTTAACATAAAGTCTAATATATTATCACTTGAAATTAGGTATTAAAATTAAAGCTTAATCTTAAATCTTTTAGTGTCTTTTTGCTCACAAACATTGAATTTGATATCAGATTAATTTCACTTTATTAGATTTATTTTCCCATTGTGCTTAGACAACTAGAAAGTCTTGAAACTCTGCAATTGATTTTGATATCACTAGATAAAATTGATTCTTGTCCTTAAATATCACATTAAAATCTTTTTTGTTCTGTAGTTGTGAAAATTTAAATTATATTTATAACTTTAAAAATAAAATTTGGAACTTTTCTCACAAAAATGTGCATATTGTCTAACAATTTGTCTAATTTTTGCAGCTCTGATAATCCTGTTAAATTCTCATTTTAATTATTTTGATAATTTAAATATTTTCTTTGCAGTCCCAATGGAATTATCAGTATTTGTGAGAGAGCATCTGAATTATTGGTACAGTTTAAAGGCTTACTACCTTGCAAAGACATTTGCTGACATGCCCTTTCAGGTTAATTGAACTTTGTAGTAATTATTTTTGAAAGCAGGTAACACTTGAACTTTGTCTTAACCAATAGCATACTGCATTATTAATTTCCTTTCCACTGCATTCTTTTTCAAGGCCTCTCAATTGCAGTATCCTTATTGTTAATTTCACTCATTTTCTGTTGTCATAGCAGGATATGACAATGCAACTACCCTATTGTTCAGGGATCAGTCACCTTCAGTGACAGGATAAACGTTTTGTACAGTAAATGAAGTCAATGATAAAGGTTAAAATACATTGTTCAGGTGTTAACTTTCTTCAAGTTTGTTTAGATAATTACACTAACATGCGTTCTTGATGTAACCATAATAAAATACCTTGTTTAGATGTGATGGCATCATTAGAGAAAGGGAGCCCTTATGTAAAGCTTTGAAGACTTAACTGCTGCTTTCCCTTCTCAGAAAAGTTTAATAAGTCAAATTCTTAACTGTACAAGACAAGGGAAATGTAAACCTTGTAATGGGCTGAATAATGTAAAAGTAACTGGTGGCATTGATAGAACCAGGGAATTATAAAGGTAAAAAAAAACTTACCTTGTCTGCAGAAAAGAAACTTCTAAAAAGTAAAATGGTTAATTTTACTTCAACAAAGTATACAGTTCATACCATATAACCTTCCTAATGTGTAATTTTTACTCAGTATTTTAAAGTTACTTTGAAGAAAACATGTTTACAACATAGCCCATTTGTGGAATTGATTTAGTGGGTGACCATCTAATCTTAACTAGTTCTTGATGTGACTACCCTTTTTATAAGGTATTTAGAGTAAAGACTTGACCTTTCTATGATAAATTGAAAAATGAAGTGGTATTAAACCACATACCAACATGTTAACAGCTTGGTGGGATCTTGACATGTGTATGCCTTAACATTTGTAAATTTAATTCCAAGATATATAGACTGAAATTTAGTATAGCAAAAACCCCTTCTGGTAGAAGTACACATTACCAGTTTCAGATGTTTAGATAATTGACAGGGAGCACTACTGAAGAAAAAATTTGAAAATAGAATATTGACAAGGTGAATAAGTCGGTTTTGTACAACATAGCCTTAATGGCTTGGCAAAGAATTTATTGGAATTCGAATGGTATCGTTATACTATCTTCTATTTTGTGAAGAAATTATTTTCTTAATGATATACCAGAAAACCAAACAATAGATTAGCCAAAATATTAAATATAAAGTTCGGTTATAAAAGGAAAAGTTTGAGCATTTACTCAATTTTCTTTTCTGTTTTTATATATATATATATATATATATATACACACACACACACCTAAAGAGCCAGAGAAACCTACCATATATTTCAACATGGATTTTCTGGGATTGTGTATGTGGCCGGGCATGTTGTTTTAAATGCCTAAAAATGTTAGTTATCATTTAAATGTAGTGTCTGTGGTGTGACCAACATAAATATTATTTAATTTGTTGGAGATACAATCTCCTAAAGGGCACTTGAATTTGTAAACTGCTGGTTTATTGCAAATCGCTAACTGAGGGAGAAGAATCATTGCGACTAATTGAGTTGGATATACTAGATCTAGTCTTGTATATGATTAACAATTTTTTTTGCTAGGATCTGTTGTAGATATTAGTATTTACTAATTTTTTTTTTAGTATATTTTTATCTTGTTTATAATTAGTATGATATTCTTTAGTTCACTGTAAAAAATCTGTTTTGTGGATGAATTAGTTTTTATAAAGCTTAATTTAAATTTCTAAACAACTGTTTGAATATTCATTTTTTTTTTTTTTATTATTTTTTTATTTTTATTTTTTTTAACAGATAATATTTCCACTTGTCTATGGTAGTATTGTTTATTGGATGACTTCTCAACCATGTGATTTTTTGCGCTTTGTCATGTTCTTAACATTGGCCACCCAAACATCTTTGGTTGCCCAATCTCTTGGCTTGCTCATTGGAGCAGCAACATCTCTTCAGGTAAGTGTTCAGTGTTTGTTTAATTCTAAATATTAAATTAAATGCATGGTTTAATATTAAAATTGGGTATATATTAAAAGAATCAATCGGAAGAGGATTCTTAGATTTATGGATTTGAGCTTTTGTGACAGAAAGGAAGTCTTCTAATGATTGCTTTCTTACATGAAACCACAAAGGTTTTAATTTCTGTTTGGGTTCGAGAAACTTGATAAGACTTGATCTTGTGTACTTAACTATAAGCAATAAGGCTTCATAGCTGAAATAGTTTTTAAAGTTGTAAACTCTATGAACTATAACTGAAAGTTTGAATATATCAACCCCTCTTTATCAAGAGTTTTATTTATTTATTTTTTTTCTATATAGTAAAACTTATTTTTGGATGCATTTCAACTTTTTTTGTTACATGTGATGCATATTTTTTTTCTCTCTCCAGGTGGCTGTGTTTTTGGGTCCTGTTATCTCAATCCCAATCCTTCTCTTCAGTGGATTTTTTGTGAATTTTGATACTATTCCTCCTTACCTACAGTGGCTTTCCTATGTCTCTTATATTAGGTATATATCTTTTATTTCATTACTTTTGGACTATTACATTTTCTGATAAGTAAAATAGTATTTTGATTTGTAAACTAAAATTTATGCAGCCCATTTTTATTTTTTAAATATTTGAAAATTGATTTAAAGGCATCTTTAAAGTAGAAATTTCAAGTACTTATGGTTTTTTTTTTTTTGGTTTTTTTTTTTAAATGGGGAAAAAGTAAAACCTGTAAAGTGTATTCTTAATTATGTTTGATAGACCTGGTTAGTCTTGTTTTCAAATTTGATATAACTTGCTGTAAAAGTAGAACTTGCTTCTTGTTACTGTTAAATAGCATATACACACTTCTGAATAGTGGATAATGTTTGTATTGTTTACTTATTAGAATTAAAGGCTCAGATAGCACATAAATGATATTTCATAACTTTTTAGATGTGAATTATACATTGGCTTACTAGGACTTGTCTTCATCTTGGTTATTAATTAAAATGCCTTCCCCCTAGTAATAAAAGCATTAATCATATTTTGTTACCTAGTAGTGCAAAGATATTACATGGATGAATTTATCCTCTAGTCAGTTGAATAGTTTGTATTGAAATTTCCAGGTTACCAACTACAGCATAGACTTAAAACCAGAGCACAATAGCCAAAATGTGGCTATACCAAGAGGACATTAATCAAAGTAAATCTTCAGTGGCAGTGTTTTTATTTGCTGATTGATAAACTAATCAAACTATGTAAGTGTATAGCTTATGAAAATCTTCATTCTCTATTTTTCTTTATTTTCAGATATTCATTTGAAGGTGTGCTTCAAGCCATTTATGGTTTTGATCGTGGGGCACTGGACTGTAAGGCTGTCTGTCTCATCAGTAAAGCTGCTGATGTTTTAGAACAGATGGATGTTGAGAATGCAAAGTTTTATGTTGACTTCATTGTACTGTGTATCTTCTTTGTAATTATACGCATTGGATGTTACTTTGTATTACGGTGGAGAGTAAAATCTCAACGGTGAGGTCTTTGCCAAATCAGTTATGGGGATGGCTTTGCCTTCTCCCGTAATACCACTTGGTCCCTTTCCCAGCTGATATAAACACAATCTTTTGTGATACTTAAGAGAAAATTAAAAAAAACGAACTCTGAAAAAAAAAAAAAAAAAGAACTCTGAAAACTTGTCACCAAAGGAAATTACAAGTTATAAAGAAATGAAACTTTTGAAGGAGAATAAAAGAAAACAAACTTTTCAGAATTTCCTTCACTTTGAGTGATGTGTGCCCTGGAAGAGAGTGGGGAGACCACTTTCTGTTCTTATTTCTATAGAACATATATGTATATATAGACTGTGCATACATGCAACTAAAAAAAAAAAAGAAAAATGTACAATGTGCCTGTGGTGTGTAGATATGATCTATTTAACAACTGTTGTATTTGATATTCTAAATACTCTTGCAATTCATTTTTATTTTATTTAAAATAAACTAGAGCAGTTGGGTTGAAAGAAAACCAAATCTTGACCATGCTTGGCTTGGAAGAGCAAATAAAAATACATTGGGGAATAACTCCATTTTTCTATTATGAATTAGCCACTAATTTTTTTTCCTTAACACTGTCTTAAAAAAAATAAAAATTTATATATATTCCCTTCACCTTCTGTACAGGTGATTTTAATCTCTTATTTGTTTTGACTACTGCTGTGGCCAATGCTTTTGATCCTGCATATTACCTCTTTATAGTTGCAGGTATTTGCACTTTCCTCTTGCAATTTTTTTTTCCTCTTCCCTGCAATACTTGAAGTAGGTGCCTTTTCAATGGCAAGAAATTCCCCTCCCTAAGGCGCTGAAATATGAAATGCCCATTCTCACTCTTCTTAAGCTTAACTGCCGGCTGGTCCGGCGCAAAAAAAAAAATTAAATAATTGCCAATTAACATAATGATTTTTTTTTTCTTTCACATTTTCATCATGTTCTGTTTAACTTTTAGTCTATAAATGGAGGATGAACAAGTTTTAATGTGATTGGTTTAGTGTTAGTGCTTATTTTAATTTCAATGTGGTCAATGTTTGTTTTAACACTTCATAGATTAATAAAGAACTATTTATTCTCATATTCTAAAATGTATATTACTGGAACTTTTCTTGATTTCTACCAAAAAAAAATTATTTTCTTGTTAATACCAACAATAACACTACTGCCTTGATCTCTAACTGCATGTTTGTGGTTAAACATGTGTATTTACTTACATGATCTACACTTTTAATGCATAAGCTGTCTTGTAAAAAAAACAAAACATTTTGGACTCCTATTGGGTCTTGGTAGTAGCTGCTTTCACAAGTAGCTGAAAGACCATTCTAAACTTTTTGCTTTCCTCTTTTAGCATATTAAAATAGAAGCCTGTTTTAAAATCACATTGTTGATAACTTGAAAGCTGTTAATTTTTTTAAATGTTTCAAATTGTCGTATTTTTAGGAGTTAGGGCTGATTGAAGTTGGGTTCCTCAAGTCACTGCCACTACTCGGGTTAAGTCCATTTTTAACACTATACAAAAGTTGGGAATATAAAGACTTAATCTAGTCCAACTAGGATTTTTCTTTTTTTTCTTTTTTTCACTTCATAGTGCCGTCCTTTTCTTTAAGTCCTATTGAATTTACTTTTCAGGGTTCATGAATTTTAATTTTGCCTGTATACCGGTTTAAAAAAATAAAAAACACTCTACTGCTTGAGGCTACATGAGAAATGTGCCTAAAACCAATCACTTATTAAAATGCTTGGCAAACAAATGTGTGTTTGTTAAATTCCTGTGTGTTTTGTTGTTGCTGAGCACTGGAGTCTTACTACATGAAAAAAATAAATAACTAAAATGATAAGGTACAACTACTTTTTTTATTCTATTGCTTATAGTTACCTGTTATTAAATTTTCCCAAATTTTACATAGATTATGGATATTACCTACTGTACATTAGTTTTAAATAAAGTAAGGGCTAATTGGGTTGGAACAAGAGTTTAAGGTGTTTGAACACCATGCTCATAGACTCGTGTATGGGTTGTGAATTTTAAACATTTTTGAGTTGTATTTTCATCATTTGATAGTTTTATTTCTAAACAGTAAAAACATTTTACTGTCAGTAAGTCAGTCTCTCCTTATTAGTAATAAAAAATATTACTTTTTATTCTTTACTGTAGCTGCTCACATAGAGTAATTTATATAAGGTGTATTAATTTGTCATGAGATAGATACATGTAATGGTTGGTGGCACCATCATACTTTTGTTATTAAAAAAAAACACAGACCAATATCATTTGTGCTCTGATATCTGGTGAGTAATATGGCTAGGCTGCTCATAAGGTGATATGTATTATCAATTTGAATAGGGCATAATTTAATATACCTCAGGCTACAGGATTGTGCATACTGGAAATATCTGCTAGAAGCCATTACCATTGACAATTATGGGTTGTCTGCAGTAACAGACAATTGACATAGGAGCTCCTTGATGGATTTGACTATTAACACTAGCTCAGGTGAGATACTATGGCTAATGTTAATTGGAACCTGGAAAACTAGTAACATGCAAGATGATTCAATGATGTTGATTCAGGCTAATGGTTATTGATCATTGTCAATCAAGCCAATTCTACACACTGCTGATAGTTCTATAAGTGTAAGATGTGTTAAAATAAGCTGGTTAATCCAAATATCATTGCTTTGTGACCAATTTCCATGTATCCCAACAGCTGTTCAGAATAGTGTGGTGAGTTGTGGTAAAGAGGTCTATTTGCATAAAAAAGATGCTTCTACAGATCCTGATATCTAGATAGCATAGTTCAAAATCTTGCCTAGCATTTTGGAATCAAGTTTATAAAGTTGCTGCACTAAGCCAGACTAGATGGGGGTTCTACATAATACTGGACAATTATTCATGACATTTGATGTTGGTGCATATTCAATATTTTTTTTTTTTAGACTTTCTATATTTTGGTGTAGAAGAACTTGTCTGAGCTTTTGACTGATTTAATCATCAAAAATTAAATGAAAATGTGTACAAAGATGGAACAAATTTCAATCTGATTAATAGTGGGAAAAAATAATTGGGTTAAATGCATTGACAACCCCCACCCTCAGCAATAAAAAACACTTGGAATTCGTAATAGACTTCTATCACAGCAGTAGCATAATAGTGACTCTAGAGCTATCGTGTTATGGAATAACTGAATCGATTTACATAGCCTCACTTATATATATATAATGAGCCCTTAAAGGGCGATCTGGATCACTTATTTTCAGCTATACATTAAATTTTTCATTGTGCATACAAAGATATTAACATGAAAAATTATTTGGAGAATGTTTATCTTAAATTAATAATTCCCCCTTAAAAAAAAATTGTGTTTGTGTGGATTTAATGGGCTGGTTAATGAAAAAATCAAAGAATAAAGACAATAAAATGATAAAAATATTGTCAGTAAGGCTGATATTTATTAGCCTTTTCACTAAACCAAAGCACAAGAAAGATTTTAAAGTGGGAGCTTTTTGTATGTCTTTTCGACTTGCACAGAGGGTGTGGGGTTGTAGAAGGCTCTCTGAAAACTATTCTCCGAATAAATCTAAATCTTTATTTAATCCTTTAATCTGACTATTCTGAAAATGTTTTAAGTCATTATTGTTGGCTCTTAAATGAAGACGTTAAAAGCCTGCATCTGATGATAGCAATGCATTGCTGTGGTCCAGTTGAGAAATTGTCTTTGGTTTTTTATGGTTATTGAACTGAAGACTGAATTATGTGCCTTCAACATAAAATGTTTTGTTTTGCATTTGTTGCAGAAAAGTAAATATGAGATTTGAACTGTCACAAGTTAAAACTGGTGACTTGAATACTGTTGGTGGAGATGTAAATGCTATCAGTGATAAAATACTTACAGACTTGGCATTGTGGTTTATTGCACACACAAATATGTGCATATATTTGTGTGAACATTGATATTTGAGGGGTTAATTAATATTAGACAAAAATCAAAGGAACAATAGGAAAAAAAAAAAAAAGGTCCATTTTTGTACTAGAATTTAAAAACAAAAAAAAAACGGTAGAAATCAGTCTGACATTGTGAGATACATGAGTGAAGCAGATTTCACATTGCTTCACTAGTCATGCATACGATCATGCCAGTTTTCAAGTTTACATGTCAAATAAAAGTTCTCTAACTTAGAAATAATTTAATTTCACTCAAACATAGTCATAATGGTTTTCAAACTCGGGCCAAATAAGTGCATTACTTGGAATCTTATCTTTATAGTGATTTCATTTTAAAGCCCTGAAAGAACTTTTTGCAAGATATTTTAGTTTGAGCCAAAGGTTTTCCATATACTGACTGAAAAGATCTTCATATGAAAGTTGCACTTAACTACTTGGGTCTAAAGTTGGTTTAAATAAAAAAAGAAAGGAAACAACAATCTGTCATCCATTAATGTGAGAATGAAGGAGAAAAAAAACAAAACAAACAAACAAACATACATACATAAGTAAATATGATATTTAATTTGTCTTTCTCTTGAGTCCAAGTGATATTTTAGTATGCAATAATTCAGGAAAGTCAAGTAGAGACAGGATGGCAGTGATTAGAGAGAATAAAAATTCCCTTTGGTCATTTAAAGTATATTTTTTTCGGGTGCTTGCTGATGAGCGATATAAAGAAATCCAATGCTAGATAGAGCACTGACAAGAAAGATGAATTCAAACCAACGATGATAGAAATTGAACTGCAACTCTCCTAGTACTTGCGTGATAATTGAACTGCAAAAAACAAAACATAACCACTTAAATTTTGCTTCAAATAATAGTTTAAAGGATAGATTTCTGAACTGGAAACCAAAAAAAAAAAACATCAACTCCTTCAACATAATATAGAAAATAACATTCTTGTAAAATTATAGTAACTTTCCATTATTTAAAAATGGTTTTAATAAAAAAAAATTATGTAAGCAGTAAATTGCTCAAATGATATAACCGAGAATCAAAGCCATGAGAACTGGTTCAATTTCAGTAGATTGACTTTGACATTTTTTTTTTTTTTTTAAATTAAATATTTTAATATCTATCAAATCAAAGATTAAATTGAATTTGGAACAATATATATGAATTTTTGAGATCTGGTCATATTTTAATGCAATGATTCTTTTGAACTATTATTGATTTTAGTTAACTTTCTCACTGAAGGGGACATGAGATGAAAAAAAATGAAAACCATGGAGCAAATTCTCTAAAGATTACCAAATGTGATTGTCATTCAAAGAGTGGTTAGGTAAATATATAAACTCTCTATGTCCATTACATAAGTATTTTGTCATTGCTTTCTATCAGATTGGGAAAACTAAGCTTGAAAGATAGGAATGTGGAGGTTAAGTACATGCCTTAGTAACCTTTATGGGGTTAAGAAAAAAAGAACAAAGAGAAACCTATAAACTTTCCATGATCTTGTATTCATTTAAAGTAGGATACCATGATCAAGAGAAATAATTCTGTATAACATGCACCAATGGGATGCAGTTATTTGAACCAAGCTTAAAAATTTGGTTTACAAAATACAATCCAAAATAAAGCTCAGCTGGCTTTGGACTTAGTTGTAGAATTCAATATGTTTAAAACACTAATAGCATGAATAAGTATGCAATTAAATTTTATAATTCCATTCAATTTGAGTAAATGGCATGTGATTTGATATAATGAAAGAAAGAAAATCACTCACCGATATTCCACAGGCATATTCATTCTCATAAGCAGAACAGATGAGACAAAGTACATGCCCTGAAAAATGAAAATGTATTTTGCTGAATGAAATACTTAAAATAAATATTTAGAACATAGGACAAGAGTTTTTTTTACTATCAGGGCCAAGTCAATGACACATACTCAGTAAGGAGCAAAAAACATGAATATCAAACCAGAATAAAGATCACTTTTGTTTAATGGCTAGTTTCAGACTTAAATTCTACAATATCTACATGTACAAATACAAAAGTTTAATATAGATAAACTTTGAGAACCACTGCTTTGGAGTTTTCTTACCCTAACAATTCCAGATTTAAATTTCTTCCCAGTTTTGAATTGACATTTTGTATTTTTTTAATTTTTTTTTATCATTATACTTTTACAGTAGTAATTATTGAAACAATTTGTGTAACCAACATGGTTTATTAATTTTAATCAAATGAAAAAAATAAGACAAAATTTTTTATTTCAATGGTTCATAAAATATCTTGGGAAGATCTAAAGGGATTTATCAAGTCATTAAGCAAAAGAATCTCAACATTTTTGCAACAAAATTTCCCTCTGATTTAATGCACATTACTGACCTGTGTACAGAGAAACTAAAAAAACAAAACAAAAATAAATCCAATTAATTCTGCTTAAAGGTAATCACACTCTTAAATGTTAAACATCCTCATTTTTAACCAACATATAACATCACTAAAGGCAATGTTGGTGGGAAGGGGAAAAGCACTTGTTGCAGCTGTGTAGATAATTTGTTATGAAGACTCAGTCATGTGAAGAATAGTTTTAAAGCATCGATCAGCTTCGGTCATAAATTTATGCTATTAGCATATTGATCTGATCAAGCTGTTTTAGTTAGGCAGTCATTATTTTCCTACTTCAAAAGAAATTCAAAAAGGAAAATTCATTTGCTTCAGATCAATTTGTTTCTCAGGTCATCATGGAGATTGGAGAAGTGTTCCAAGATTAATTGTGATGGATCACATGTACTGACATATGTTATAGGAAGTTATTTCTAAAGACGTACCTTCAAAAAAAATACTCGGCCTGATAAAAATTAAACATTTTGATTTTGTAATCTATGAGTTTTCTGTTCATCTTGCAGTTTTATTTAATCCATTTTCGCAGCTTTGAATGAATATTAATTCATTCAAAGCTGCCAAAATTTCTCTTACAATGAACAATCATAACAAGACTATTGTCTTTCAGAAATTTCAGTAGTCCTTTATGTCAGCTCATCATAGTTGGTGCACCATCCACTGCAGTAGACACTTGTTGGGACGTCATTGTCCAAGTATTTCCTACATTATTACTATAATACTTGACAGTAATATTCCAACAAGTGTCTAATGCAACAGATAGTTTGTTACTACATTATAGATTATCATGAGTATCAGTTTCATTGAGGGCTAAAGAAAATAAGATATCCTGGAGAATTTCAGTGAGTTGCCTAAACAATATCTGCAACTTCATTAAATCAGTGCTATTGCTGAGTTCCTGATTAGCCATTTTGTTGCTTTGCATTGTCTTGACAATTATCTCACTGCCTGTAGTGCCTGTAAGTAGTTCTTCATTTTTGCTGATCTCTAACTTTAAAAATTCTGTTTGATTTACAACATTTGTTTTTTTTAAGTTTAAAAGACAAGTATTTTTTCTATATTTTCTGAATGTATGCTTTTGAGGTGCTGTTTTACTGGTTTATATACCCATTGGGACTCTTGTTTCATAGAATGTAAAATAAATTTAATTAAGACTTACCCATAGGACCTTAAAGATCTGTTTTGGAACCAAGCAGGATGATGAGATAAGGTTTATTACTACTACTCTCTGCAACAATGCCTATCCTTTAGACATTGTTCAATCCATAATTAAAAATAAAATTTTGGAATTTAATAAAGTGAAACTTGCTTCAGTACAGAGATGTCCCATGTACCTACGTCTTCGTTGGCTAGGTAGTATTAGTGACAGATTTGCTAAACAGGTTTCCATAGCAGTTCAACAATGTTACTTTGCTGCTAATACACATGTGGTTTTCTCTGCTAAACATGCCCTTCCATCCAGGTGCAAAGATGTTCTTCCACCTCACCATAATAGTTCCCTGATTTATTTAAATGTAGTTGTAATATGCACTACATAAGAATGACTCAAAGGCTGGATGCTAGGATTAAACACTTGCCTAAAAAAATCCAGAACTCTGATGTTCTGACCAATAAAAACGAGTTTTCCATTGCGGAGCACCTTATAAATAACTGCAATTGTGCTGCTAATTTTTGTGTGGACTCTTTTTCCATCCTGAGTAGGTCCCACTCAAATTACCACCTTAAGATATTAAAGGGCATATATATTTTATCTATGAAATCTTCACTCTAAACAGAAGGATTTTGTTCTTGGCCTCCAATTGATTTCCATCCCTTATATTCCATTCCTTTTACTGATTGATAATATATACATATTTATTAACCTTGATTTAGCTCTGTTAAGTGAGGTTCGAAACCGTTTAGCTAGCTCGTTCTTCATTTTTTCCTTTTAATTATTGTCATATTCGATATTAAAAATACAAATAAAATTTGTCTGTTTATGGCATATTATATATATATATATATATATATATATATATATATATATATATATATATATATAGAGAGAGAGAGAGAGATATATCAGCCTCAATTCACTGAGAATCATCAGTCAGGACATGAACAATCAAGAGAATCTCTAAACCAATTTATATCCATCTTTTTATTGCTTTCAGTGGGTTTGTAATAGCTTGGTAGCAGACATTTCCTCTACTCTACAAATTCTTGACTGGCAACTGAAGCCCACGAAATAAGGTGTATGACATCCAGTCCCATACTCTTTGCTGTTGTACTAATTTCTGGACAATTCTGACCTGATTAGTGGTTGCAGGGCAACTCTTACACAGAATGTAAAACACCACATATTACAACAGGGTTTTGGTTTAGTTACCAACTAGTCAACCATTGACAAATTGTATTGGATTACATGTTACTACTCAAATGAGTGACCTGACAACATATTTCTAATATGCCCATTAAAAATTGCCTTTTTTTAAGGCTTAAAACCAAGTTTCTGAATATTTTTTCTTAATCTATAAGAGATTAAGGCATTTGTTGATTAATCAGTTTTCCTACTCAGTCATCATCTTTGTTTATTAGATCTCAAAAACTTTATCCATGGCTTAAGTGATCTTAAACATAGAAGGAATAAAAATAAAATTCTGATAATTTTTATTTGATTTTTGTTTGTTTGTTTTACTAATCATTATCAAAAGTAATAAAATTTTAAAAGAATACAACTGGTATCACTTCTTTATTATTTATTCTTTATTAATTACAGTCAGCTCTGGTTAGATTCAGGGTTTTTCTAACCCCACAACTCAAGAGTTAGTCAACGAACATCATCTTTTATTGTAAATATAATTTACTCACTAAATCACTGGTGCCTACTTCTTATGCTCTAAGCTGCTTATGGCCTAAGCTTGTACTTATTTTACTTAATGCTTAATCTAGCCCTGTGGATAGTCTACCAACAAAATTTAGATTCATGTATAGTAATAAACATTTTTTTTGGTGGAGGTTAAAATCTTTTAAAATCCTCTGAATTTTTTTTTTTGCTATTTTATTTCATGCTTTAGATTTGAAATCACCAAGAATCACCATACCAGAGGAAAGAGTGGTAGAAAAGAAAGAACTTTTATAAGATAATTTGCATGCATTTCTTACAAACAAATACCTACAGACTCAAGTCAAGCCTGATGATAAACTCCTTTAATATGAATAATGATAATGAATATGATATAATGAATATTGATAACAAAACTTGCTTTATCAAATTTTCATAATTATGACATTTATGATGAGAAACAGTTTATGTTGTCTTAATTTATTATCAATTTTAGAAAAGATTTAACTTTTGAAAAAAAAAAATACAATTTAATATATAAATTAATCAAATATAAGATTGCATATAATAAAATATATTTTATTTTTTGCTTTTAAGATCATCTTTTTCTTTCTTAAGTGTATTTTTTTTGCCAAAGAAATAACTTTGGGAGGAAAATTGGTTAATTTAAGAAACCAGAATAATTTGTATACATACAACACAAAGTTTGACTAAAGTTGATCGAAATATTTTCATACAGAGGGTAAATATCCTGCTATTAAATTAGCAGTTTTCTATACATCTATCATCAATGTTTAAATGTATGGTTTAAACTAACAAAATACTGCCTATCTTACATACAGCACACCAATATATGAATGGCTAAAATAATAATTTGCATATGAGAGAGATCATGGAATCTATTGTACGGCTTGTATCCCAAAGTCAGTATGTTTTACTGATATTTTTATTATATCCACAACATGAAATATATATATATATATATATATATATACACACACACACACACACACACACACAGGTTGTAACAGCAAAATTGTCCAGCCCACAAAATGTTTAATATTAAAAAAAAAAAAAAAAAACACTAAACTAATTCAGTTTCTTTTTTCCAGGTTTTCAGATAAGACATTTAGCCATCTTGACACCATTTATTGTAAGAATCACTGAAAAACCCTTTGAGTTATTCAGCTAGAAAGAGAACAGGTTAAAATCATTTTGTGTTAGCCCCACTATGTTTTCCCAACTGAGCAATGGTGAGAGGAAAAAGATCATTCAGGCCTTCAATAATGGTACCAACATTCATATTCTGGCTTCCATCTCCAAAGTCCATTAAAAAACCATCAATTTTTAATTTTGAGCATGCACGTTGTTTGTTGTGCACAGTCTGTGAGAAAAAGAGCAGCATGACACAATTCATTCCACCAGAAATTTGGAAACGGCATGTTGTACTGCTTGGCATTTGTGCCAAAAGCTCCAATATGAACAGTGTTTAGGGCAGAGAATTCAGAAAGAGTTGGATGAGTCTAATGGTGATTATGAAGGTTATGACAGCTCAGAAAACTCAGTGATCATTCTGATAAGAAAAGAACTCCCAAATTTGTTGATGAAATCCAGGCCATGATTGAAAATTATCCCTCCAAGTCAATCAAGTTCATAGCCAGGGAGGTAGTACTGCCCTGAGTCAAGAGGGTGACTACTGGAAGACCCTATGTCTGGTAACAGGACTCTGCACCATGCCACACAAACAGGAGAACCCAGTCATGGCTGTCAGACAATTTCTGTGACCACATCACTCCTTACATCGGGCAAAGCAACAAGTACCACAGAGGTAAATATTCCTTAGAGCAGACATTGAGTTTATTTAGCTCTAGTTTATTTCTATCACAGAAAGCAAATAACAAATACTGTACTATTCTTGAATTATTTCTGATTCTTGAAAATAATAAAAATCTAGCAAGCCATGAAAACTATCTGAATTTTGTTATGAATTTTTTAAAAACATCCTTTAAAATATTTCAGCAGTTCCACTTACCATAATCTGCGCAAGACATAGCACAATGATGTTGGATGATTTACTGCTGGCTATGGCATAGAAAAACTAAAAGAAAAACAAGCAAAAGGCAAAAATAAATTGAAAGTATTCTTAATATTTTTGTTCTTCAAATGAAATAAGAAAAAACATCAGTTTTTATCTTTAATCTGTCCCTAAAATAAATATTCTGCATAATTTAGAAAACTATTTTCAGAATATTCCACAAAATTTAGATTTTGAAGTTGCTTAAAAGAATGTACAGAAATTTTTATATAGTTTATTTTTATATCCTTGGCCATTAAAATAATTGATAAAATTCCTTTAATTGTATTTATAAGGTCAAGGAATTAACAATTTTTGGATAGATTTAATGAATACCCAGAAAGAACATGATTAAGAAAAAAATATCTATATTTTATTACTTTAAATGCTATATTTTACTGGATACACATGTTTGAATAAATGAACCTGTTTTTTTGTTGTTTTTTTAAAATTACGTCTACTGGCCTGTGCATTTGAGAGTCTTAATGAAGAGATTGTGCCTTCTAGCAGGGTTCAAACCTGTGTTCTAGGGGAAAAACAGTGATGTCTACTCAAACACGTATCCACTAAATATAATGTTTAAAGTAATAAAAAATAATGTTGGATTAAATAAAAACCAATAATTACTTAGGAATTACTTTGTTTACATTTTGGATACAAAAATAAAAATTAGCAGATATGGGCTTCAATGAGAAATGTGCATTTCTTAAATAGGGCAACTAGAGTTAGCTTGACTGATTAGTTTAAAAGCATGCTAAGCCTAACAGCAGTTTCCCCTATGAGGGGAATGCAGGTTCGAACCCTGCCAGAACTCTTTATTAAAACTCTCAAATGCACAATCTCTTTATTAAGACTTAAATGCGTAGGCAGGTAGACATAAATTTACACTGTTAAAAAAAATATGGATGTTTACTCAGACATCCACTAAATACAATGTTTAAAGAAATAAGAAATAATGTTGGCTTATAAATAAAAATCCTTTAGCTCCTTACAAATTATATCTGTATATATTTTATAAACACATTTGCACAAAAATGGAGTTTTCCTGCCATAAAACATTTGCCCTGAACACATGAATTAATTTTAAAAAGATTTAATTGCAATGAGTCTTTCTAATAATGACCAATGTTGTTGTTCCATTTAATATTTGTTTTGCATCAGGTTTGCATATATGCTAACATATCATTTGATGCAAAAAAAACAAAAACATCCTTTGAACAATTTTAACATAAAATTCTTTAAAGTCATTGAAGGTGCTTTTTTCATTTAAAACTAGATCAATTGATCCATTTCAAAATATGCATTAATCATAAAATTTGAAACAATTTATCTGAATGACTTAATTGGCTTTGATTATAATAAACAAATAAGTGAGTAATTTGGTTATACTACTTACCCTTGTAAGTGTAATCAAAAGGCCTCTTATTGATGTAACAATAATAATTCCCACTAACCAAAATGAAATTTGCTGCGACCAAAATTTTACCTGGAAGAACAGAATTATTTTCATATAACAAATGACAAACTATTAACATGTATTACAAACTTTTTTCCAGTTAGCCTCAATATTTAAAACACACACACATACACATGTAAAATATCAGCAGTAATAAAGAACCAACAGAAAAAAAATTAATTGATTATTGGAACTAAAAACAATCAAAAGATCAATGGCTCCATGAAAAGTCTGCAGAGATGGAAACACTGCAAAATATAAACATAGCAGGAATACATAAAAAATAAAAGAAATAACAAGACATGCTCCTTGATAGGATGCATAGAGTTTAAAAAAGAGAACACTGATAATAGGGGAAAAAAAGATACTACAGAGATGGAATGAACATATTGGAGAACTTTCACAACAAAGGAGAGAAACTTTTAATACAGGAAAACAGAAAAACCTGTAATATCTGAGATAAGATTGGCACTGGCCAAGATAGAGAATAACAAAGCAAAATGAGATGAGATTGTAATAGCAATGCTTTCAGCCTTAGTGGTTTTACTGATGGATGCTGAGAATACCATAGACTCAACATGTGAGCAACAAAGAATGAAAATAGGAACTTAAAGGACACTTATACTTACAATTAGAAAAGGTTGAAATTTCTGGGACACTGTAAAGACCTAAAGAATTTAGCACTCACAAGACATTGAAGGCCAGCAAGTAATCTACCTAATAAGTTTATGTAAATGGATGGCAGAACTTGGACAAAGAGGGATGGTAAAGTGTTACAAGTTACTTAGGGAAACAAAAGACCGGAAGTTATGGAGAGCTCGGATTGCTCACATCACGAAGGTTTTAGTTAATTGGTTTATTCATTTTCTATGGCTTATTAACCCTTTGTAGGTTATTTAAAGCTAGAAAATATTTTTAGATTGTAAGAATTTCTTTTAAAGATAATAATGGTTCAGTGATACAAGTCTAACCTATAACTGTGGGGAGAAGAAGTGGATTCATACCTTTTCCAAGGGTATTTGTGCATAAGTGAATATAATGGACCCAACAGGAATTAGAACTCAGCTCTCTGATTAACAATTTGGAGCCATTATCCATTACTCTATCCACATATCCAAACTTACAGCACCTGGTACTCCCAAGCAGTCACCCATCTACATGCTGACCAGGCTTGATGTTGTTAAACATTGGTGATCATATGGGAACCAGTGTTTCAATATGATGTGGCTGTAAGCAATACGTTATGAAGGGACATCATATATAAAAGAAGAATGATCATAATAGTAAGAGAAAAACTCACTTCAAAATTTTGAAGACCATTATATCTCTTATGTTTTAGGCTCCCTATTTTGACCAGTTGAAACTGAAGGTTTTGAAACTGAACTCCGCCTTTCCAACTCTAGGCATAAATCTATTTTACATCTACATTTTCTGATTTTTTTTATTTGTGCTAACTTCAGCATTGATAATGTTAATTTCTAGAAAATCATTCAATATTAAAAATATATGTATAAAAATAAAGCAGCATGTTTGGTGACATTATAGAGATGTGCATGGTAATTTTTTTTTTTACTGTAATCTGTATGGTGGCAAGGTTGTGAAAGAGACAGAAACTTTGCCAGAGAGAGCAGCAATGATAGAATTTTTCTTGTTGGAATCCAGTCCTCAATAATAGACTGATAGAATAATTTATTTCTAATTATGGCTTTTATAATAGAAAATCCCACATTTTATGCAGTTTATTTCTTATTCCTGCTAACCTTATGGAAGTTGGCATTCCATGTCTACTTTGAATACTGTAATGATCATGGTATTATCCAAAAATGCTTTCATAACAGAAGTTGTTTCCATATATAGAGTGTACTGTTCCATACTATGCACCATGTTACAAAGAGGAAAACAAGCAGTGACAATGCACAATCCATTATTATGTCAACCTCTAACACACATTTTACTCAATTTTGGTATTTAATATAAATACATTGAAATTTTTCAAAAATATGAGAGAAATAAGCATACAATCACTTTATGATGCTTCATATGCTGAGAGCATAGGTATTGTCAGATTTCAAAAGAAAATGCCTTGTTAATCAATGTGAAAGTGAAATAATCCTGCATTAAATTAGGAATTAGATATTAATCAAAATTCACTAATAAAGGAAACTTGGTACAAGTCACTCACAAAAGGAAAAAATGATGAAATTAACTACTAAATCAACTTGAGTCATCAAAAAGGAACCTACATGATGAAATAAAGAAAGTGAGAAATTCCCATTTCAATATATCAGATGTAGCAGTGACCAAATCAACTTGAGAATGGCATTATGTTAACTTTATCTGATGTTATAGAAGACAGAAGAAACCAGTGAATATTTAACAGCAAGTGCAGTGTTCAACTGAGATGGTCTCATTGTCTCAGCTTAGTCCTTATTTAGGTCACTTTCATACAAGTATAGAGATTGCCTAGCCAACAGTTATGCTTTAGCCATCTGTGTTTTTCTAGCAAACATAATGAATTTTTAACAGGAAGAAATTTGATGCATTTGCTATTCAAATATTCTGAAATATATTTGAATGGAAGCATCTTTTCATGTATAGAAAAAATAAAAAATAAAATAGAGAATCAAGAATATGCAGAAAAAGTTACTTCCTGACAAAAAATTTACTTCCTGTTGAACATATCAAGGTAATAAGTTATTTTGAATTTATGAAATTAACTAATTTCATGATTAGTTTTTAGTTAATTTGATCCATCTTTATTTCTCTATCAATATTTTGAATCAAGAAATAAAAAAAAATCTACAAAAGATGATTTGCTTTATGCTTTCTATGAAGTCAGCAGATCTCAAATTCAACGTCAAAAAGAATAAACATTTTAAAATATAAAAATGGCAAATACTTTCAAATTTTAATTTACATAATATTCAATTGTTTTCAATAAATGAAACTATTGAATATTTACTCTTATTATGTGCACACATAGATATTGGTTAATTTGCATTAATTTTAGTCTAAAGTGTACACATTTTCTAACAAGTTAAAAATATATAATTTATACAATTTTCTTAAGAAAAAAATGCATATTTCTGTTTTCAATTCTGCTGAAAACATTTTGCATTCAAAGTTTATATTTAAAGCTTTTCAATGAAATTTGTACTGTACATGGATAGCAATATTTATAAACTTCATACTTTTGCTAGTTTCATCCTTTATATAAAAAGGATGAAAGTAATTACCTTTTAAATAAGAATTGTTGCTTATTTGCTTTTTATAAATCCAATATGAACAACAATGAAACTTTCAAGTTTGTTTTGTTTTGTTTGATAAACATTATGAAGAAATAGCTGGTTGTTGATATTTACAAGATTGTTCAATAGTTTATGACTGGTATTTATTTAATCTCATTTCTGTTGCATTTTATTGCAACTCTCAGATTGTCATTCCATTGCAGGAATCAGAAATGAATAAGCCTTCAATGGAAGCCTGCCTTTCTATGATAACTGCTTTACCAATTAGGCTAAGAAGGCTAATTGGTTACAGTAATTCAAATCCAGTCATATAGCCTTTATTTCTTATTTCCACTCTGAATGCCTGATAAACCACCATCTTTGTTTACATACACTAATAGTATAATAATATTGCCCACAAGAATTTAAAACTATACATAATGTTTTTTGTGCTTTAGATATTCTATCAGGAGGTTCAAGGCAATGTAACAGTTACCAGGAGGTTAAAATTAGTTTAACAAACTGAATTTGAATTTCGATTGGGGTTGTTTAGGTTTACATTTGTGCTTATGATCTTGGAAAAGGCATAAATGCATTTCTCCCTAAACTTTGTACTATCAGCAGATATCTTGGCAAAAATATCTTGTCACTGGTATAACACAATGTTTGATACCAAAAAGAGTGAGGGAGTAAACACTTTGTCAAGCCACTATCTCCTAACTACCTTATCTGCACAAGTAGTTGCTACTAAAAGCTGTTACTTTTATAGTCAACCTTTGCAGCCATCAATAATTTAGATTAATTACAAAGATATAACAGTGTATTATACTAATTAGTATTTATTATTAACTCAACTTTAATTCCACATGAAGAAAGCAACAGCTGGCAAACTGTAATATAGTGGATTGGTTAAAAGAAATCAATTTCAACAAGTGTATTCTCATTTGAATGCTAGAAAAGTAAAGCTGAAAGCATCTTTTGTTAGTTTGGATTGACAGAAATGCTTTATTGCTACACATTTTACAAATAATTTTAAATATAAGATCTAACATACAAAATATATCAATTACAAATAGAAAAAAATCTGTAAAAGTAATGAATATTTTTAATCCTAATTATTCAAAATAATTAAAAGTTACTCACATCAAACTGTATCCCTAAATAATTGACAGCAATTTCTGTGCCTCTTGTCACTGGGTCTACTTTTCCCACACGGTCAAAAATTATATTAATGGCTGACTAAAAGAAATGATACCAAAAGGAAAATAATAATTCCTAAAACATTAAAACAAAACATTATTGAATATAACAACCTGACAATAACTATTTCCATTTTCAGCTTGTATAACTGAAAACAAAGTTTATTTTCAGATTTACAAATGTCATATAAAAACATGTTGGGATATGTTGTCTGAAGGAGATGTATCAGATTAAAAAAACAAAACAAAACAAAAAAATAGGCTTGAGTTGTTTACATTGATTGTTTGATTCCTTTGAAAGAAATTTTAAATGCCTTTTTTTCTTTAAAGCCTGATAATAATAAAATACTTACACAAAAATATCTAGTAATAAGTTAAAATCTCATTGAAATATGGTATAGATAAAATTAGCATTTATAGCTTGTAGTCATTAGATTAGTTCTCCTTCACTAACATTAAATGAAACACTATTGTTTTACAAGTTTATAATGGAATTTAAAAAAAAGGAAACTTACTTACCATGAATATTTTCCATACACAGTAAATAGAGAAGAAGTAACCCAAAAAGTTAAAATACTTTCCTTTTAATGTTTTAGACTCTTCTATTCTTTCCTGCAGAAAAGAAACATGAAGAGTTGGACATTTTCTTCCAAGTTCAACATTAATTAAATTTATAAATGTGATATTTTATAATTATTCTTATAAGAATATCATTTGTCATTTAAAATTGAACCTTTACTTATTTTATTAAAATGAATTAATTTTATTTTGATAGTATTTTAAGGTTAGTCTTACAAAAGGGTTATTAAAATTAAAAAAAGGTAGATAAATGCTAAACTGAAGCAGAGTAATAAGATACCAGTAAACTAAACAATCAGCTATCATCTTTGTTGTGCAGAAAGACAACTAGCTTTCTGTATACTAATTGTTGAACACAGACTTCCATCTGCTATGAGTAGAATGTCACCTAATAAAAATGGTCATCGCAAGTGAGTTGTAAGTTGTAGCATTCGAGTTGTATGCATTGCCATACTGAACTACGGTATTCTTTTACTGTATTATTAATCCATGTCTCTCATGTGATCAAACCTGTTCTACAATCAACCTTTTGTTTCAGTGTTTCCTTACAGTGTTATTAACCAGAACTACAATCATTATACAAACTGAACTACAAGCATAATACAAACTTTATAACAACTTTTGTATTCATTTATAATTTGTTTTTTCTATTCCAGTTATGATTTATATAGATTTTTCTAATTTCTTGTAGTTCATGAAAAATTTCAAAAACTTATGAAATTAATATATCTTTTTATTTAACAATGTAGTTTTATATTCATATTTCTTGGATGAAATTTATAATTATATAATTTTCAGCCAATACTATGTGATTAACCTACTTTTATAGACATTATTTAATGTCATGTCCATTCTGGCAATCATGGCTCTCCACAGATTCCTTTTCTATGTTATCTATGAATTACCATGTATTCTTGGGAAAGATAGTCAAGTGGTGTCACATTGTCTTTTCTACTATTTGGAATTCAGAGTTTTCCTTCTCTTAGACAGGTTGCTACCTAAAGCTAGAGCAGTTTACCCTGCTATTTAATTCATACCTGAGTGGGGAGATGAAATGAATTAATGTTTTTTCCAGCAGACTAGGCTGGAATTTGAATTTGGTTTACTGATTCTACTTTTGGCACTGGTAGCAATTACACTACCTTCACATCCTATAGACAACAAAAGATGAAAATCTAAATAAGACATATTTTGCTATAAATTGATTACTTTAATGTATGTATATAAAACCTGTAAATAAAAATAAGCCAACAGTAGTGAAATTTTTCTTTCTCTATATTTCATATTTGCTTACAAATTTTCCACTATATCAGACTTGATTATGTTTTTACAATAAAATGAGTATTAAACAACCAATGTTGGTAAAATATTCAAAATATATTTACATTTATAGGATAAATATATAATGTAAATTTCAGCTTATATTTGTTCTTGTTACAAATATTTATAACAACACATTTGGTAGTCTGAGATTTTATTATGCCTTGAGGACTGTTCACCATGTTATAAATAAATATATATAATAGTATAGTTGTCGATATTTAGTTTTTAATTTCAGGTGTATAAAATTTCCTATATATAACCTCAAAAGAGAAGCAAGATACTGAATGATGGGAGCACAATGGTGGAATTTGCAAAAAAAGTTATATAGAGATCATAGAACAATAAAAAAAAGGAATGAAAAACATTGGTAAGATAAAGAAAAAAAAAATTTGAAAAAAATAAAAAAGGGTAATAACTAAAAACAGTGAACTGACCAGCAAGAAAATATTTGAAGAAGTTGATTTTGCAAAAGAGAAAAGTTGTAGAATATTGACTAAAGACATGAAAGCAAACAAGCTAATATCCTCCTAAATAAAAATTACAGAGTGAAGAAGTACATGAAAACTGATTTCTCAACAATAATTTTTAGTAATGAAAATGAAGCTACATTGGATGGATCTCATGGCTGGGCTAGAAATTTGGTCTTTCATGGAAATAGCTTACCATAACTTAGAAGACAATTGGGGGAGATTAACAAATGTTTGGAAATGCCGCACTCAAAGAATCAGACAAATGGTAAACATTGGAAAATAGGCGCTGTCAGACTGCAAATGTGATAGTTTGGAAGGGACAATCGAACATACATTCTCCCATTGTGTGGAACTTGAATACTTTCTCCAACAGTGATAAATATAACTTGATCCAACAATTATAACTAGTAGTTTATTGTAACCTCTATAGCTATGGTCATTTTTGAACAATGAACATGTTACTTTGTTTAAAATTACAAATAATGAATGACCTAAAAATCCAAGAAAATTATTTCTAAAAATATTTCTAGATGTAATAGCTGTAATAAAATAAAAAGTGGTTTAAACATATTTCTTTTCTAATTATTAAAATTAAAAATTCAATAAAAGATAGAGAAAAAATGCAATTTGTTGGCATTTTACAAGACATTGTGAGAAAATGCAATTGGAATTATTTCATTTTGAGAACTGATATTCATATTTTGACAGGCACTTACCAAATATCAGAAAAAGGGATATCTATCTTTTATTATAGTTATAGATTACAAATGACATTTTTCTATCACATTCTAAAATCAGTTTGGATATATACAAAACTATTTTTTAATAACAAATGTTAAATTTTATTTAATAAAGATTATGGATGTAGAAAAAAAGTTAAGAATAATGTTATGAGACACCCAAAAAGTTATTTCAATTTCCAAGAAAATCAATTTTTCACTTAAATAGATTTTTTTCAATCTGAAATGATACCATAGACTTAGTGGCCAAATTTCTGAATGTCTACAAAACCCAATATAGATATTATAAAAATACTTTAATGTAAAATAAATGAAGGTAAATAAAAAAATTTAAATGCAATGTCAATCATTATCTTCTGTTTTAATTCCTGTTCTTTTATTGTTCTCTTTCTTATTAATAGGGTTTTCTGTTATTGTTTTTCTTTTCAGGTAGCCTCCTTGTGTTTTAGTGGCTTTATTGCCTTGCTTGGGGTAGAATGATGAAAAAAAGATACAAATTTTTTAATGATTAAGCCCTGTTAAATAAATAAAATCCAATAAGTCAAGGAGATACATTTTTAGTCTTTTAAGCAAGATTCCAGAAATTGCAAGTAAATTATTGAGAATATAGGAGTGAATTTTAGTCTTTAATTTTACTCTACTGAAGTAAATGCCACTTGTACAAATACTGACTGAAAGAAAAAAAAACTAACAGGGTTAGAGTTGAGGGAGACTGATATTTTAATCATTAAATAATTTCAGTAAGATTTAACTGTGTAATAAAGATTATAATTCAGTGGGTATAACTATATGGATTTTAAAAAGAAACTGATTATATAAAAGAAAAAAAAATGTCAAAATAATTATTTGGCTAGTAACTTAAGTAGATGATTGGTCAGGTTAGATTTAGCTATCTACTGAGCATAGGGATTGGAAATATTGTGAATATTTAATACGATCTCTAACAAAAATCAGATTAGATATGAGTGTTTTGCATGAATATCCCTTGAATGCATCTGCTGAAAAGTTATTAGCCCAGCCTACTTTCCAAAATCTGACCAAATGACCAAACACCAACATTTTTTTATAAGGGCTTCCTGGGCAGGCTAAGAACTTTTTGATGTCTCCTCATAAGAATATTTAATATCTGGAAATTAAAACTGGGTATACATTATAAAAGTCTTAGAAGCATAATTCCACCTATAAAATTAGTAGTGACAAGTGAATACCAATTAACATCATACCCGAGTGTTATGTAGATCCACAGCCTCTAAAAATAATTGTCGACTTAATTCTTCAAGAGCGTGAGTCTCTCCTTTTAACTGACTAACATCTATTGATGACAATTAAGGAAAATCATTTTTAATTCTTGCCATATCTTGTGTGCACACAGACACACACACACACACATTATATATATATATATATATATATATATATATATATATTTGGTTTATATAAGACAAAATAATTTATTTGACAGTGCTGTGAGTTTGATCCTTACTAGGTGTTCAACTATTGTGGTTCCATGCAAGATTAAGCTAAGATTAGTAAATATGTTACAACAGAAGCTTGAATAATTATTGTATGCAGTTGGTTCAGACTAATTTCTTTGTTGTTTTGCTATTTCTTATTTCCTTAGGTGTCAAAAACATTCCAGAACATACCTAAATGAGGCTGAAACATTGTGAAAAATAAAGATAAAATAAAAATCAAACCAAGTCAAAGAAATCAACCTGAAACAACTACAAAAAAATAATTAAAACAGCTTGTCCATCAAATTCATATAAGAACAAATATTTGAGAATTAGTTTATCTGTGTAAAAGATTGACAAAGTTTTAAACCAAAATTTTTCTTTTTTTACATTAAAATTTGCATGTTATATACAATGAAATGAATATTTTTCATATTCTAAATTGTTGTTAATGTCATAGAAAGAAAATATCTAAAAACAAATAGAACTGAAGCTAACAAAAACTCAGTTAAAACATTTTCATAAGAGTACTATTGTTAAAAATAACAAAACTATAAATATTATTTTATAGGTTTTTAATTGAAGTTTTCACTGTTAATCTTATTGCATAACTACTAAAAATAAATCAGTTTTAAATTTGAACATTTATCTTAAAACAAAGACTGAAAAGCTAAGACAGTCTTGTTACAATTCATCAAGAGTTTTCTTTCTTTCTTTTTTTATAAATGCAAGTGAAGGATACTCTCAGATGTGCCTGTCATAGCCACATTTCGGAACATCCCAAAAAATCCACCTTGATTTTTGTTCAAAGCAGCTTGGCGTAAATTTTCCCGAACAGCTAGTGCAACCCTGTAATAGAAAGTAGAAAAAAAATGGATATGTTAAGTTTAATTGTTTGTTTAGTGGTATATTCTTATGGGTTATTTAATGCCAAAATTTAATTTTTTCAAAAGCATTAGAAATTTTTCAAAAATGTATTGTTGGTAATTGTTTTAACTATCAAAATTTATTGCTGGTATTTTTACTATAAAAATGTATTTTTATACTTTCAAAGTGTATTGACCCCAGTTTGGGATGGGGGTTACTATTTACCCATAGCTAGGACCCAAAAAGGTGCTACCACTCCGGATCAGTGTGGACCTGGGAACAACAGAAATTAAGAGGTGGTTCCATGCTCCATAAAACAGATCAGAGGCCATGCTGCCAGATGTGATATGTTAAGTGATAAGTAAACAAACATTTGCATATTTTTAAAAGTTGACAAAGATTATCTTTTTATTATCATTTATGAATATTTCCAAACTAATACTAATAAATGATAGTCAATAAAATTCATACATAATATGATGAGAATGATAATATAATTAAAATCTTCCAATACTACGATTAATACTATGGTTGTAATTAATAAATAAATAAATGAACTGGTCAACACTTTATAGAGCAATGACTAGCAAATTAGTTTCACAAATCATTACTGCTTTAATACATTGCTGGATACCTCAACAATTTTTGCCTTGAACCTGACTAAGCTAAGATTAATAAATAATGAATTAACTGAAGATTTTCATAGATTAAGGACATTTCTTCAGACTTGTATATTTATTGTTCTAGTGTTTTCTATAAATCACAATATTCTAATCTAAATTCTCAAAACTTCACACACCAACTAGTTAAATAAATTAAAATTAGAAAAGACTGTTTTTTTATTCCTTCTTGAAAATGAAGAAATTTATAGAAAATAAGAAAGTGATGATTATTTATCTAGTTTATATGGTTGTATCAAATCATTTCATTTGTCATATTAATTGGCATGAATTGCATATATTAAATGTAACTTAAATATTTTTTTATTATGAAATTTAAATACTTTATATCTACTAATTTATAGATATAATATAATTGAAAGATTCTTATATATTTACTCATAATTTAACATTATAAAAATTTTATTTTATATATGATAAAGAAAATGAAAATTTAATTTTCACTTTTGGAGGAGAGGCATTCTTAAGTTTAACATTTTATCATAACCACCTTTTTCTTTTTTTTTTAAACTTTATTTCTTGAATTTATATACCATAAAACAATTTAAAGATTATTATGCTATAACAATCATAATAAATAGTGTGAGTTTGTAGAAATACTATTATTATTCTGAATTACTATATTACATTAATTTATTACTAATATTAATACACTATATTAATACATTATATTTGCTAATTGAAATTGCTATTTATTTATACATTGGTATAAATGACTGCCTTTGTTTAAGTTTCAACATGACATTTTTTAAGATGATGAGGTATTTTCAAATATATAGAAGTGTTTCCATTCCAAATATTTATTTTGCATTGTTTATTTTTACTATTTGTTCTGTATAACCAATTATTTTCTATTAATCAATATTCCAAGTTTTAACAATAACAACAATAAAATTGGGCTTAAATATATTATTTATTTTATTATTTATTGATTAATTTCTATTATTTATTTCTATTATTATTATTATTAATAAATTGTAATTGGTATATCTTATGATTCATTTACACCAACATGCTTAAAAAAATTTGTGAAATTCAAGTGATCTGCTTTTTTGTTAAATTCATTAGAATGCAACTTCTGGGGTAAACTTCATGGAGGTTTTAGTCATTTTCCTTTCACCAGAAAGAGGTCTAGAGCCTTGTTCAGCAAAACAAAAGAACTGTTTCAAAAATTGATTGGAAGCACACACAGGAAAAGAAAGGTGGTGGTATGAGTTCAATAGGTTCATTAAGCAAAACAAATTTACACTTCTTGCCTCAATCTCCAATACGCCACTCACTGTCCCAAACAAAAAAATGAACACCTGTTAAATGAGCATACCATGATTTTATACACCTGACCCAGCCAACACTCAACAAATGAGAACCCAGAACCAGCCAATAAAAATGGCCACAAGCAACACCACCACCTCCATCAGCATGAAGTTCTGACTGATTCACCGTCTGTCTGAAGCTCGTCGTCTCACCGTCTCCACACTTCCTTGCAAAACATACATGTGACTATGGCCCTTTTGGGTCGCTGAGGTAAGTCACTGCTACACTCCCCCCTGATCTCCTGATCATAGCTGATGCATCTCGGGGTAGGTCTCTTCTGTCTGGTACTCCTTTGAAGAGGAAAAACAAGTCTTGTTCTCAGATGAACTATGGCCTGGAATGTCATCGGGTGCTCCGGCATTGGTCTCTGAACTGCTGGTACTGGAGGAATCACCTGGTGAACTTGATTTTAAATAAACAAATTGTTCACTCTCCTCTATGTCACTATCAGAGTTTGATGATGGATATGATCCTAAAAAAGGGTGTAAATTTTTCACGTTCCATTAATCTACACTGACTGCAGATTGATTACTTGGATTACGTGACCAGTTTTGAATTTGGTCATGCATCTACTGTGTGGAGACTTTACCCAAACAATATCCACTTTTTTGTATACTACTTGAATGTTTTGTGATGCAATCACAGTATTCCGTCCTTTTTAATAATTAAAAAGAAATCTAAAAATGGCCAATTCTAAAAAATTGGTCAGAAAACATTTATTTTCGGTCAAAAAAGACCCTCCCAATAAAGACAATACTGAAGAGTATCCGGCATTGGTAAATTTACCCTCAAATGAGGAGGTTGCTGGTGATTCGGAGAAATCAAGTCAAACTACGGAGGCCAATAATGGCCAAAATGCACCAAGCCAAACTACGGAGGCCAATAATGGCCAAAATGCATCAAACCAAAATATGGAGGCCAATAATGGCGAAAAGAAAGAGAATACACTGTCTGTTAATGCAGACGCTGGGGAGTTGCCCTGTTGTCGGAAGTCTCCCCCAAAAGTTGTTCATGGAGCGATTCAGGAGTTACGTTCACCTTGTCGTAGAAGGTGGACTCTTGGAAGACCCCCATTGAACTGAAGAAAATTGAAAAAAGAATAGTGTCGGTCTTTGTCATCGATAAGTGTACGCGCAAAATTTGTCGTTCGACTAAAGACACAGAGGTGAAATCCCTGCAGTCACTGGGGTTTAGCCCTCTAAGAATTGTTAAGGGTTCTAAATTCTTCATGTGGGACGTATAGCTGCCCACCCTGGAAGATTGTATAAAAGCCACAACAAGAGACCTTATAACTAAAGATCTCATCTTGGGACAGAATATGAAGGCAGGAGAAGGACCAGTAGCAATAAATGAGGTCCCTCCTCTATTTATCAGGGAACACCTGTCGACATTCTTGTCGCAGTATGGTGAGATACTGGGTGCTTCCTGTGATAGCTTGACTGGGGGATGGAGTTTTGAAATCATGTTGGATCAAAATGTCTTCCTGTCCATCCCCAACTGTCTGGATGTAGGGGGCCTGAGGTTGCCAGTCATTGTGACTGACTGCAAACCGGTGTGTTGGAAGTGTGGAGTGACTGGTCACCTCTCCTCTTCCTGCCCAGAGAAGAAGGCCTCTGGAAGTCAGGCCCCAGTTGACCAAAATGCCCCTCTGGCCGCGTCTTCAGATTACGCCTGTAATGGGCTTGCCAGCTTCTAGGACCAGTGTGGTAAAACCCCCGGTTGGGTCTACATCGAAGTCCCCATTCCCCGAAGAGCTTTTGCCCACTGTAAATGCAGTTGTGGAGAAGGGAGAGGGGGAATGGCAGGTTGCTGGCAGGGCCAGAGGGAAGCGCCAGACATAGGATATTCCCCTGAAGCCCTTGGGACAAAAGACACTGACAGTCCCACTCCCTCTGTCAGCAGTAAGGGCGATGCCCCAGCCTCTAAACCTACTCAGAGAGTTACAAAAAAAAAATACGACCCATCTTTTGAAAAAAAAAATCGAGAAGATCAAGTAACTGAAAGAGGAATTGGCTAAGCAAAAGACCTCTCCAACTAAAAAGGCCACGCTCTCGACCTCCTCTGCCCAACATGCTCAACAAACACTTCCCTCAACCCCTCTTGTTAGGGACCACAGTCATAAAAAGACCTCCCCTGTTAAAAAAAATCACTCCCTCCACATCTTCTGCTGAACTTTCACCAGAAAAATCTTCTGCACAGCCCTCAACCCCACTCAGTAAAGACTCCAGCCCTCACAAACAATCCTATACACCTCACCATACTCCCAGTCCTTCCCGCATTAAAACTCCCGTTACGCCCACTCCTCTCAACAAAAGACAAAGAAGTCCGTCACAGGACCCTAAAGACAAAAAAAAATAAAAAGATGCCTAAAACTATTTACAACTCAGGGGAAGATGTATGCCGCATTAACCCAGCACAAGCAGAGAAAACCCGGGTTATGGAAATAGGATCAAGGACTTAAAATATCTTCTCTCTGTCAAGATACATGTTGACAGAGACATCGACGATCTGAAAAATTTCCCACAGGCCGAGAGAGTGTTAACAGTAATTAGAACTGGGACGGGGGCTCGCAAAGCATGCGCCATGCTTGATGAGGCAGCAGCCTCGTTTAAGATGTCCCCACCAATAGCCATCGTTGAAAACGATAAATTAAAAAAAATGAAGCAATTTTGTGCTGGAGGGTCCTTGATTTTGTTCACCCCTCCCTATATAGAGCACTAAAGTTGACCTTTCCATGGGATACAGGCGGTCTCTCCCAAGACGGCACCATCAAGACTGAGATGGGCCACGGGTCAATAGGAGAGCTTGTCAGTATCCTGACCCCGTCCATGTTTAATACAGGTAAGCAACCATAATCGGTTTTCACTATGTCTGTCTGGTTAGCTAGCTTGAATGTCCAAGGCCTGAGGTCCGAGTTTCGAAGAGTGAGGCTCTATCGTGACCTTCAGCACCTCGGGGTGGATGTATGTTGTGTGCAAGAGACCTGTTTTTCTTCTCGCGATCATGATAGCATTCTGTCTAAGGGGTTTTCCCTTATTCAGCATGTTATGATGGAAGCTCGAGGGGTGTCTCTTGGCTGGTGAGCAAGTCCTTGAAGGCTGCGTGTGCTCTTGTCTTCGCAGATACGTCGGGCAGACTTTGCATGCTGGATGTTACCATAAAAGATAAGGCACTACGTCTCATTGGGGTTTATGCACCCAATAAGCATTTTGAGCGGCCTGCTTTGTTTCGGCAGATTGAGCCGTTCTTGGCGTCATCTCGTCGAGTAGTTTTAGCGGTCCTTGACCCAGATATAGATCACATAGGGTCAAATTTGGGTACTAACAACCGGGATGTGAAACTATTTCGGGACTTTATTGGCAAGTTTGATCTTGTCGATAAGTACCGAAATGAACACCCTCAGGAGGTAGTGTGTACTTCGACTAATAGCGGCGGCTCAGCTACTGAGGTGCGTTCTAGCTACCTCGACCGAGTCTTAGTTAGGAGAGTTGATATAGGGCTCTTAGAGTGTCCAAGTTTTCATTATATAGTTTATTCGAATCATAGGTTTGTCCGGGTCCGGGTAAACTGAGATAAGCCTAAGGTTAAGATGGCTGGTTACTGGAAATTGAACTGCTCATTATTTGGGGAGCAAGATTTCCAGGGACCAGCTGCTACTAATGATGCAGAGGGAACTGACGGGGGCTGTGGTGGGAACTTCCTTGTGGGATAAACTTAAATCCAAAATTAGAAAGTTTGCTGCTGATTATAGTCGTCGGCTCAATCAAGATAGATTAGCGCTGCAAACGGCTTGTGAGCAAAAGGTTGATCGGGCGATTAAATCCCGTGATAGTGGGGATGTAGTCTTAGCTAAGGTAGAGTTGGCCACCTTGCTTATCAAGAAGGATCAAGCTCTGGTAGTTAGGGCTAGGTTAAAAAGAATGTCTTCTGAGGCTACGAATATGGCCGCTGAACTGCGTGCAGAGGAGGTTTGGAGTGCATCTCGGTGACATATAGCATGCCTCACATTGCCGGATAAGCGGACCGTGACTACAAACGAGGGCATATGTGAGGCTTTTTGTGAGTATTTTCAGGAGCTTTTCACCAGGGAGCCCGGTCTGAGCCCAGCTCAGTTCAATGCCTATTTAGCCACCTTTCCCTGCCTCGAGGCAGCTGAAGTGGCTAGGTGCGAGGATCCCATCACAGAGTCGGAAATCTGGGAAGCATTGAAACAGGTTGGCCTGGACAAGTCTCCGGGATTAGATTGTCTTCCGTACGAAGTGTACTTGAGGCAGTCACCCGTTTTTGTTCCCTTGCTGGCACTGATTTTCAGCAACTGGATGAAGCAGGGGTCTATACCCCAACGCTTCACCAGGGGCATAATCAAGTTGTTACGTAAGGATAAAAACGGTGGGGATGGGTTAGGTAACTTTCGCCCTTTAACTATGTTAAACACAGAGTTAAAGATTTTGGCTAAGATCTTAGTGAACCGCTTGCAGGTTGTCCTATCTAGTCTGATTGGCTCCGAACAGACTTGTGCTGTGAAGGGCAGGACTATTCAGGACAACCTTCATATGGTACGCTTGATCATCGAGCAAGTCGACAGTGAAGCCGCGCTGATCAATTTAGATCAGTCCAAGGCCTTTGATAGGGTTGAACATCGGTTTTTGGAGGCTGTCCTTTCGGCAGCTGGTTTTGGGCAGTATTTTCGCACCTGGATCCGACTTCTGTATGCGACCCCCGGTGCGCTGGTGGAGGTGAATGGGGTACATTTGGAGCCTTTCATATTGTCTAACTCCATTCATCAAGGTTGTCCGCTTTCGCCTTTGCTGTACGTTCTTGCGTTGGAACCTTTCCTTCACAAGTTAAAGATGGATCTGGTCCTCGCGGAATTTCCCTACCTGGCGCTACCAACGTGCCCAGGTATTCCGCCTATGCTGATGATGTTTCGGTTCTTGTGTCGAGCAGGGCCGAGATTAATGAAGTCAGCAAAGAAATCAGTGGTTATAAGATGGTGACAGGGGCCAAGATCAACCGCGATAAGTCTGTTGGCTTGCAGTTGGGTGTGTGGAAGGGAGTTTCTCTTCCCGGACCTTTCCTCTGGACGGATGGGCTGGTCAAGATTCTCGGCGTCTGGTTCGGTCCTGATCTCCAGTTGGAAATGAATTGGTTGGAAGTGCAAGGGAAGGCCGAGATAGCAATTAATTTGTGGTCTTGGAGGAATCTTTCCTTAAAGGGGGGGCTGGAGGTCTGTGTTTCACACATCTACCCGATTCTCCTTTACCGACTCTGTGCTTCCACTTCCATCTGACACTTTACTGGCATTAGTGAGGCTCTTGTTCTCCTTCTTGTGGGGAGGCAAGGCCGACAGAGTCTCTCGGGAGATCTGTTGCCTTCATCCCTCTGAAGGCGGTCTAGGTATGCCTAGCATTGAGATTCATCAATATATGCTTCGCATCAGGTTCCTGGATCGAATGTGTTGCAAACCAGATGAGGTGGGTGCCTTCTGGAAGGAAGATGCCTGTAAGAGTTTCCCATCCCTGAGAAGTGCACTCGTCCGAGGAGGAGGCTCACTGTTCACCCAAAGTCGAGTGTTCCTTCTACCGTGAATGTTGTTGTGCCCTGAAACTCCTCTTATGGGCGTTGGATGGCCTCTCCAACGCCCAGGCGTTGACTCATAAGGCATTATATCAGGTGTTAGGGGGGCCATTTGTGATGAACTGCTTGACGAGCTCGGTCTTCCGAAGCAGGAGGCTCACTCGATATGGCCTTGGGCGCCCGGGTTGAAATGTCTCAATAACAATGAGGCATCACTCACCTGGCTGGTGATGCGTGGGGCCCTCTAGGTCGGCAAAAGAATGTGCACAGCGGGCTTGGAGAAATATCCAAACTGCTGACGCTGTAGTGGGGAGGTCGAGACCATTAGTCATGCCTTTTTTCATTGCAGGGTGGTAGCACTGTTGTGCAAGTATGTTGAAGGCCTCATGGTTCGCATGCTGTCTGGAAAGTTCTTTGTCCTTGAGGCCGCTTCTGTTTGTAGCAATGTGGCTCCGTCGTTGACGAGGGCTGAACACTATGTGTTCTTATGCTTGCTGGGTGTTATGAGAGTCGTTATTTGAACGACACGTCAGAAGGGATTCTATGAAGGCAAGAAGTTTGTCTCTTCCCAACTGATCTTATACTTTAAGCATCAGCTTAAAGTTAAGATTAGGACGGAAAGGCAGCGACTCTCTTCATTAGAATTCGCCAAAAGGTGGGTGAATCTTGCGTGTTTGTGTTGTGTGAAAGGGGCTGACCTGGAGTGGCACTTTGATGCCGGTTAGGCATCAGGATATTGCTTGCCTGGGTTGAACACGGGCAACCCATCCCAAAATTAGGTTAGCTTAGGTTTAGTTTTGATTCTTTAGTTTTCTTTTTTCATTAAACTTAGGTAGGGTATGTATGCTCATTGGCCCCTTTTATTTCTGTCCCTATTTTTCTTTGAGTTTAATCCCCCATCCGCTCTCTCGTTAGGTGGTCAGTAACGTCAGTTCTGTGGTGAATGCGGGGCGTCTTTCGTTTCAAGTGTGTTTTCGTATTTGTTGTTGTGTCTGAATGAGTGTGTGGATGAATGAATGTTTTATTTTATTTTAGTCCCGCATCAATTTCGTCCAGTTAACCAATGTTTCTGCCACATTTAGAGATTGTGGGGGGTTTTATTACTAACATGATTTTGTTTAGTTTCTTGTAAATAGTTATTACTTTCATATTGTAAATACTCATTGGGGCAAGTTTTAAAATTTTTAATTTGTTGATTTATTCCCCTCCCCCCACAGAAGATATATTGTACATATGGGAACTAATTAGTATTTTCATGGAGACATTGAGACATCGGGGTATTATGGTGGGTGTGGTGAGGAAGGTATGTAAGAATGTGTCGTTTGGTGCAAGGAATATTGATAGAATGATTGGGTCAGCGTTTGTGGCTAGCTAAGTTTAAAGTTAAGACAGAAGACCAACCTCACCCCCCTTCCCCATTTCGGCCTTGTGCCACATTTGTACTCATGTGCAATAAATAGTACTAGTACACCAGGGTACCCCAAGAGGACACAAGTCATTTGTTGGTTTGTGTGTGTTTGACAAGCTTCTGTGATTTACGTACGAACTGATAAGTGCTTTGATTTTATTTTCTAAAAACTCTTTTGAATTTTTCAGGTTTGCTTTGCAGTTTATTTGTGCATACAGATTTCTTCATTTTTTGTTCCTTTCCCTTTTTGTTTAGTTCCTTTCTTGTGTCTTTTCCCTCCCCACGGTTTTTGTTTTCATTACATTTTTCATTTGAATTGTTCATTATTTTTAGTTGTCCATGCTCTTTTTCCTTTTATTTTGTTTATTTTTGACAGTTTTGAATTTTGTTTTTGCTTGAAAAAATATTTTAAAGAAAAAAAAACAAAAAAGAAAAGTTTATTTGACGGCCGTGGTGGCCATTAAAGTGGTCATCATGGCAGAAGAGAATTTAAATATACCACTGCAAAAGACAAAAAGCCCTCAAAAGCCAGCAAGCCCCAAAAAACTAGATAAGGAGGTACAACAAATACCACAACAAAAGAAGAAGGAGAAGCAACCTAAAGAGCACCAACAACACCAACAAAAGAAGGAGCAAGTGGAAACGGAAATGGAGGTGAACTATATGCCACCACCTCGAGCTTCAAAAAGAAGTAAAGAGGAGGAAGAAGAAGTGGAAACATGATCTCAGAAGCACTCTGAGTGTAGTAGGGTGGATGAGGTCATGGACAAAACCAGGGCCCTAAAGAACCTATGGCAGTACTCAGAGCAAGGTGCCTTTCTTCTTCCGCTTCCCGTTATACAACCCCCTCTCCTTCCAACTGCTCTGTCAGCTCAACTTCAACACCCCCTCACACACACATCTACCTCTTCCCCTCCCCACCGTTCCAGGGAGAAGAAAAAGAAAAAACTATTTTCAGGTTCAGAAGATATTTGTAAGGTGGACAGAAATGAGTATAAGAAATCTCTGTCCAGACAGAAGAAGGCCCAATTAGGGCTCTTATACAAGATGGAAGCAATTGATGGAAAGTCAGTAGAAGACCCACGTAACTTCCCTAATGCACCAGGTGTACTTACCTGTGTCAGAGACACTGGGATGTACTTGAAAGTCTGGGGGCATTTCCAAAAATAAGAATGGTTGAAATGGATTTACCCTACTTAAGAAAATTGAGGCAATATTGTGCTGGGAGGGTCCCTATTATACTCCACCCCTCACTCTATAGATGCGTAAAACTGACCTATCCCATGGACGTTGGCAGAATTGTCTTGGATGGATGGATGACGTCAGAGATAGGTGTGGGAACCCTGGGACAATCTGTCGGGGTCCTGATTGACGCAGATTTCCGCCCTGTATGTGAATAGGTTTTTTTGCTTTTTCTCCTTTTATTTTTGCAGGCTTAGATGTCTATCAAGATAGCAACGTTGAATGTGAGGAGCTTGAGGGATCGGGGTAAGGCAGCCTGCCTGCTCCGGGACCTTTTGTCCTTTGGCATGGATGTTGCCACGATCAAGGAGACCCAATTTGTTTGCAGCGTCGATGCGTGTGTGCTGAAGAACGACTTTTTCGTTTATTCAGCCTATAGGGACTGACTTGCCAGAGGAGTTTCTTTGCTAGTTAGACGTACTTTTGATGCGAAGGTGGACCATGTGCATACCAATGCCAAGAGACGGTTGATCGTGGCCGATATTGCTGTGAAAAGTGGTTTGTTCCGATTTATGAGCGGGTCTCGTTTTTTCAGCGGTTGGAGCATTTCCTGGTGGATTCAATGCACTTAAATCGAATAGGGGACTGGAATGCCATCCTGGACCCCAAGTTAGATCAAAGGCTGGGTGCTAGCGGGAGAAGGGGCAATCGTAGCCTGGTTGATCTGATCAACGATTTTGGTCTCGTTGATAGATACCGGGTCGATCACCCCGGGGGAAAAATGTGGAAAGTGGGCTCTTAGTTGACCTTGTGACAGGGTAGTTTGCTACCTTGACAGAATGTTAGTTAGAAGAGCTGATATAGATCTCTTAGATTGTCCCACGTTCCACTGGGTAGGCTATTCGGATCACAAACTCATTTGTGCTCTGGTGGCGTTAGATCATAGGCCTAAAATGGCTGGTTACTGGAAGTTCAATCTGTCTTTACTGGACAGGCGGGAGCAGGAGCAGCTCACTAGCTTAGTGCAACGGGAGCTAGTGGGGGTGGTTATCGGGAATAAGTGGTGGGATTGACTTAAGAGTAGGATTAGGTCGTTCACCACTGATTTCAGCAAACGGCTCACCCTAGATAGAGCTGAAATGGTGAAGACACTTAGAGCTAGTCTTTCCCAGGCGGTGGCTGAGGAGGATCCCCTAGAGATAGCCTTAGCTAGGGAGGCCATGGAGCGTTCAAATAGCAAATGCTACATGAGCCAGGTAATTAGACATAGGTTAAGCAAGATGTCTTCCAAAGCGGTGAACATGGGCGCAGATCTGTGCAGGGAAGAGGTCCGTCGAGGTGGCGATTGTTACATTTGTGAAGTTGATACCCTGGAGGAACGTACTCTTTGAGCCACTGACGACATGTGTGAGGCGTTTCGGCGGCATTTCAAGAGCCGGTTTACCAAGGAGCCTGGTCTACGTGAGGAGTTTTGCAGCTATTTAGCTGACTTTCCTTGGCTTTTGCCGACTGAAGCGGCTAGCTGCTAGGGGGAGATCATGGAGGGCGAAGTCTACACAGTATTGAAGAAGGTCGGCAGAGGCAAGTCGCCCGGTCTCTATGGTTTGCCCTATGAATTATACTTGAGGCTGTCACACATCTTTGTCCCGATTTTGACTGCGATGTTCAACTAGTTCCGGTCGGGGTTTGTCCCCAAATGGTTTTGGAAACTAGATGACTACAGGCCCATAACTCTTCTAAATACAGAGTTAAAGATTTTGGCCAAGATCCTGCAGGTGCGTTTGCAGTCAGGTGCCGAGTCTCTGTTGGGTCCTGAGCAGACTTGCTCTGTGAGGGGCCAAACAATTCAGAGAAACCTGCATCTGATCCGCATGACAATAGAAGGTGTAATAGACGACAATGAGGCTGCGCTGATCAATTTAGAGTAGTCCAAGGCATTTGATAGGGTTGACCATCGCTACCTTGCAGCTGTCCTGCAGGCTGCCGGATTTGAACCTGACTTTTGCCGCTGGATTACCTTCCTGTATCGCTCCTCCAGTGCTGTGGTACAGGTGAACGGAAAGCTGTCGGGCGCCCTTGTGCTGTCTAGGTCGGTTCGTCAGGCTTGTCCACTGTCGCCTCTCCTTTATGCTTTGGCGTTGGAGCCTCAACTTTGCCGGCTGAGGGACGAGGCGTGCAGTCCGGCCCTATGCGGAATAGCTGTTCCTGGAGGGGCTCGAGCCAGGGTTTCTGTGTATGCCAATGATGTATCTGCTTTCGTGTCGTCCCGCAGCGACATTGAGGCGGTACAGAAGGCGCTTGATCAGTACGAAAAGGTGACAGGGGCCAAGATAAACCGCGACAAATCGTCCAGGTTGTGGTTAGGTGCCTGGAAGGGGGTCGACCTTCTGGGCTGCTTCGGTTGGATGGACGGTCCAGTCCGCATTCTTGGAGTGTGGAGAAAAAATGGTCTGAGGTATGAGCAAAAGTCGACACTGCCAGTCAGAATTGGAGTCTATGGAGGTTGTCCGTGAAGGGCAGGGTGGAGGTGTGTGCTACATACATTTTCCCTCTTGTTCTTTATCGATTGTCCGTACTTTCTCTCTGTGACGACCATAGGAACCCGCTTGAGCGCTTGCTATCCTCCATTTTATGGAGGGTACGCGGGAATCAGGTCAACAGACGAGTCTACACCAAACGTCCGTGTCATGGGGGGGCTGGGAATGCAACACTTAAAGAGCCACATTCATGCCTCTAAGTTGGCTTTCCTACGCCGCGCGTTGACAGGAGGAGATTCAATTTTGGCGGGGATTGTTAGGGACACGTTCCCTTGCCTTACTATCAGTCTCCCCATCTCACGGGTTGAGCACTGTCGTAAAGCCTGGGATCAATCGGTCTTCCTTCGCGAGTATCGGTCAGACTTGTTGGCTGTTCCGCGGTCCAGTGACCTTTTACGGCCTAGGAAGGTCTTCTATCGGTTGTTAGTGGAGGGGCCCGCGAAGGATCCCCTACGTGATACACTCTGCTTGTCGGAGATGAGTTTTGCTCTTACCGGTCTTGGGCGCCAGTGGTAGGTTAGCTCAGTAACCCTGAGTTTTCGCTTACCTGGCGATAGGCTCGGAATCAGCTGCCTCTCAACGACAAGGCATATGGGGCTTGGCGGATTTGCCAGACTGTGAACGGTGTGGCCTTGGTTTAGAAGAAATGGCTTTGCACACCTACAATTGCCCCCGGGTCCGCCCCTTATGGGACCATGTCAGTGAGCTTGTGCCCATTGATCGCGCATACGCGTGTTTCAATGTGTAGCCCTTGCATTCTGGGGTGAAACGAATGGTGTTTCTGACGCTGCTGGCCACGGCCCGAATGGTGATTTGGACGATGCAACAGGAGGAAGTCTTGCGAAGCATCCGTCTTTCTCATCAGGATCTGATCCGTTTCTTTGAGCATCAGCTCAAGATGAAGATTAGAACTGATAGAAAACGCCTGCATTTGACAGTCTTCAGTGAAAGGTGGGTGACTGAGGCGAGCTTGGTTCGTTTGAACGGGGCTAGCCTTGATTTTCTCTTTTAGGTCAACCTATGTCACACCGGGGTGGTTTCCTGTGGAGCCCTCCCCTTGGTTAAGTTAGACAAGCTTTTGTGTACCTAGTTAATGTGAGTAAGTGTTGTTCCTGGCCTGTTCCCGGCCACATCTTTCGTTATTATCCAGATTGAGATTCCCAACCTCCCCAGTTTGTTTTTGGCCCCCTTTTATCTCGACTGGGTCAGCAATTTATTTCCCCATGTCCGTATAATTTTTTATCCTTTTCCCACTCCCTTAGCGAGATAGCCTCTTGATTTTGTCCAATGGACAGAATACAGCAGCCTCCCTGTTTTGAGGGTTGTATGGGCCCTACTAACATCTGTTATGTTTAATTTGGATTACGTTAATATTTTAGTCGATTATTGGGTTCATCTCCCGTCCCTCTCATTTTTTCACCATAGAATTTTAAGTATTTATTATTATCATCAAATTTTTATGGTATGGGGCGCGTTTTGTAGGTCCCCCTTTTGAGGATGCGGTATTATGGTGTATGGAGGATTGAATGGTGACGGACAAGTTCTTTTGGTGAATGTGGAAATTGTAATGTATGAAAGGGTCGTGAATCCGATTAGCTAGGTATAAGATAGTGATGACCAGCCCCTACCCCTCCCCTTTTTTGGCCTTGTGCCACAATTTTGTATTTGTTACAAAACCAGGGTACCCAAAAACTACCCCCTTCCCATTTTGGGTACATTATGGAATCTTCTTTCAAAATATTAGTAAAGTCAATATTCATATGGAACAAATACTTTAGTATTCATAAAATAAATTTTTTTTTTTTTTAAATTAATATCCACAAAAATTAGTTATATCATTTTGTCCACTGTTAAGTATTTCAGGTTAATAAACATTAATAACAATATTATAAATTTGGGTTGTGATCATAACAAAAAAAGTGGAAAAAGTTGTTATTTTACTCATAGCTGGGACCCATTAAAACAGGGACTATCACTCCAGGTCAGAGTGATTCTGAGAGTCATTCAGAGGAGGATTGGGCTAAAAGTAGGACTATTTACGTTTATAGCCGAAACTAAGGACTCACATTCATACCAAAAACTGACGTCTCTTAAGACAATAACTAATGGATGCAGTTTTATGTCCTACCCAGGACTAATAAGGACCTTATAGGTCAGTACCAAATATGACAGGAATGACAGTCCTAATTTCAATTTTGTAATTGGCTTTGTAAACAAATCCGACATGTTATTTTCTGATTGAACTGTATACCAAGAAACCTTGATAGTTGACCCAAATCGGTCATTATATTTAAGGAATTTTCAATTTTTAATAGAGCAGCTTCACATTTTGAAGCAATTAACATATCGTCGACCCAAATAATCAGAATTACTAATATTTCATTATTAAATATTCTTGTGAACAGGCATGGGTCAACTGAGAAGGGTTCAAAATGTTGTTCAATTAAATAGGAATGTAGTAATTTATTCCACGTTCTTCCACTTTGTTTGAGCCCATATAGTGACTTTTTGAGTTTCCATACATAATTATCACCTTTTTCAAAACCTTGTGGTGGTTGTATGTATATTTCATAGTCAATCAGAGCATTTAAATACGCTGCTTTAACATCCATATGGTGTATATCCATCGTTTGGAATTATCATAATTTATGGCTTCTTGATAGTTCTTCAGGATACATTGCACCGGATAGCAACAGTCAATGTCACAGATATTACATTGACCCATTCCAAAATAGTCTGGCTTTCTTCTATTTCTGGTCGGATAACGCGGAATTTGCCCCCTCCTCTTCGGTTGTATCTGCTTTTAACTCAAGGTTTGCGTCTGATATTTCCATGTCTATATCATCTGGTATAACACATTCCTTTGTGGATTTTGAACGGGTTTTCTATTTATAGGCCCTATCTGATAATTAAGCCATACTAGTTCGTGTTGGACCAGTTCCTTGCAGTTAATGTTCTTTTCTTCGGGATCCTCCACTTGCTCAAAAGAATCTGTAAATCTGACGCATCTGATCTTCCTTATTATTTTACTTTGTGGGAAATAAATCATATAGGCCGGACTTGTTTTGTCATAGCCAATGAATATGTGTCTTTCACTTTTTGGATCTAGCTTTGCCCTGTGGTTGACATGTGTAGCAAATTGTACCAAAAATATGCATACCACTAACGTTGGGTTTGTAGTTCGTATAAGCCTCGTAAGGAGTCTTTTTAATGTTACTATTATATCAACGGTTTCTTATATATACGGCTGTATTTAATGCATAGACCCACAGATTTTTGGGTAACTTAGATTCTATTAGCAAACATCTAGCCATTTCAAAAAGTGTCCGCCAACTACATTCAGCAATTCCGTTCTTGTGCGGGGAATAATGACAGGTTTTCTCATGTTTAATGCCTTCATTTATTAGGAGGTTTTCGTAATCATTAGAAGTAAATTCTCCACCATTATCTGTTCTAATTATTTTCACTTTTCCATAAGGTGAAATATCAGATAAATACATTCTTTTAACATCCGAATTATTACAGTGGCCTAATATCTTATGCCAAGTCCTTAAGTCATGGGTGGCTGTTTTCATAGATTTAATACTTTTCAAATAATACAAAGGTCCATTTTGTTGTATAATAAATTCAGTTCCGTCTGGGTATACTAACTTTGAATTGTCTTGGTGAAAATTAACTTTGACACCAGTTCTAACAGCAGACTGAACTGGGAAAATATTTTGTTTAAATTTAGGGATATATAAAGCCCTTTTTAATAAACATTTACAAATATTTCCTTTAGTATCTTGTAAATAAATACAGGCATTGCCTCTTTTTAAAACTAAATTATTAGCTCTGGTACCATCAGCCAACTCAATAAAGTGGGAATCTGGCTCAAAGATGGGATCAAAATTAATAAATTTTGTTTCATCTGTAATTACATGATTTGTCGCACCCGTGTCGACTAGGTAAGAATTATAACTATTGGGTATAGTATCCAACCCAAACGAAAAGGCATGTTCGCTCATTCAAAAAAGCTTTTACATGTTTACAAAAATCACTCCTTGTATAAAATTGACATTTCACATGTACATGCCCGACTTTTCCACAATGAAAGCAGATGATATTTGATTTTCTTTCTATTATTATTGTTCCTGTTGTTGTTATTGTTATTATTGTAATAGTTGTTTTTAGACCCCTTGTTTTTAATATCATAATTCCGAGTTTAGTAGGTTTGAGGGACTGGTTTTCTGAATTCTTTTAATTGACTTTCTGAGTTGCAGTATGTTATTTCCTTGATTTGGGGGATTACACAATTTTTCAGTTTCTTCATAATTACGTAACGCAATTTTAAACTCAGTGAAAGTTAATTTTTTATCTTTTTGAGTTATGACTGTCGTGAATGGTTTGAATGTTGCTGGTAATCCCTTTAAAACCATGGCTATTAGCAGCCCATCTGAGATAGTCTCACCTGCCATTTTTAAGGTATTTATGACATTCTCAGCTTGTATAATATAATCTGTTATGGATTCATTTTCTCATCTCTTTAACGCGGTTAGTTCAGTATATAAAGCAATAATTTTGGGTTTACCTTTTGACAAGTAATGTTCATGCAATATTCTTAAAGCTTGGCGGCCGTCGTCCCTGGCTTCTCTCATTATTAAAGACAAACTCCTGTCATCCAGGTATTGTATTAATTTGGCGAACATGGTCACATTTCTTTCCATAAAATCATCATCATCTTTCTGGTCATCTTGGCAACGAATGATGTCATGAAGTTTTTGTATTCTAAGGTAGCCTAGGAATTTCACTTCCCATAATTCGTATTTTGACTCGTCTCCGTCAAAATACAGTCATAATCTGGGCTCGTAACCTTTGTTGACCATGTTCACCATAGTCTATGAATATAGAATCCAGCGCAGTACATAATCTGTTCAATGAAACAACGTTAAAGATTAACACTCACGAGTCAGACACTCTACTGAATCTGACTATATCGCCAATACCACCAGCAGCTGTTCCGTAATTCTTCAGTCTTCGATATCAAAGGCTGGCTGTGCATATTCCGGAAAAAACATGGCTGCCTTTATACATGTCGCATTGAATATTTTGAGCCTTCTGATTGGTTAAATCTTCTATTGGTGAACTATAAAATGAGTCAGCTCATTTTGGCTGGCTCACTAGTATACCAGGGTACCCAAAAACTCCAACAAGCACCGCCTTGCAGTCATAGTGGCAAGACACGCACGACTTTGTCTATGGTACAGAGCTTGCAAACTAACTCAACGTTTTCAATCCATTCTATGATTGGCAGGTCAGTTGTGGCACCACTGTACTCTGGAATCAGCTGGATGTCAAAGGCTTTGTCCAATATCATGGAAAGGAAGGAAAAAAAACAAAAAAAAAAACAATGGCCAAAATAGCTTGTTGCAAAAATTGGTTGGAAGCACACACAGGAAAAGAAAGGTAGTACGAGTTCAATAGGTTCACTAGGCAAAACAAATCCAAACTTCTTGCCTCGATCTCCAATACACCACTCACCGTGCCAAACGAAAAACTGAACACCTATTAAATGAGCATACCATGTTTTTATACACCTGACCCAGCAAACACTCAGCCAATGTGCACCCAGAACCAGCCAATAAAAATGGCTACAAGCAACACCACCAGCTCCATCAGCACAAAGTACTGTCCGAATCACTGTCCGTCTGAAACTCGTTGATTTGGCCTCTCCACACTTCCTTGCAAAACATACATGCGATTCTGGCCCTTTTGGGTTGCAGAGGTAAATCACTGCTACAAACACCCAAACACAACTGTAAACACGTTAAATAAGAGTAGATAGCTTTGCTTATCACCTGGCCTGTATTCCTTCCATTTTTATTAACCAGAGTAGTGATTTATCTTGTTTCATATTTAGGATGTGGTTTACCAGTTTCTTTTCTTCCATAACCATAACAATTTAACTGTCTTAACTTTTGCTGATCTTACTGATCAGTGGCTATGACTTTTCATTTCAAGGGTAGTGGGTTGGCAGTTTTCTGGTTAATGCAATCCAACTGGTAGTGAGGAGTTCAAATTCTTTGGTGGCACTTAAAGAGGCTGCTCTGATCAACAGTTGCATAATATCAGGGTATTTGTAGTGCCATGTCATGCATGGATAGTTGTCCCTGCATGTATCTCTGGTGAGCAGCCCAAAGGCTACATTATGCATTACTCTTAGCCACCTTCTGGATGCTTTGCATTGCCATAGATGATACACAGTAATAATTATTTTGGCCTTTTTCTCCTTAAAAATCAAATTAATCTTCTCATGACAGTCACAATTTAAAGAAATACTGGTAAACAAAAAAGAATCATCTCCCCACCAAACCATTCTTTTGTTTCAATATTTGTGGTATTCATACCAATTTCTGTAGTGTAGAATCTTCTCTCTTGAAACACTCTCCTGATATCTTAGCACATTGCAAGACTAATTTAAACCCTTCTATTGCTCCCAATGAATTCTATTTAAGGCTATCTTCCACTTTGTCAAAAAGATTCTAGAATACATATGCATGACCCTGGTGTTTACATCCAGGAAAATCTTCCAACAGCAAGGGAATCATCTCTTGAGTTACTGGATGATTCTTTCATGTGCTTTTTGTCAGGACTATAACATATTAGACAAAATATCTGGCAGTATAGAAATATCTGCACCCCCCCCCACCTCATTCATCTGTGAACATCTTTGTGTTTGGTGATTTAATTGCTCATGATATCAATCTTAATCATTCTAATGTTACTGTTGTTACTGGTATTCAGACTTTCAATTTTCCCATTGCTCAGTCTCTCCAACAAATAGTGGATTTCCCTACTCGTTTTCCCTAATAATTCTGATCAATACGCTTCTTTACTTAATTTGTTCCTTATCTCCTCACATGGGTCTTTTTAAGCATCACAACTGTCTTCTTGTAAATTCAGAACACAGTGTAGTATCTGTTGATATTTCTTTTGACTCATTTAGTAGTCATGAACCCCCTATTCACAAATTTGTTTTCTGTTATCAGCATACCGATTACAATTCATTTTGTGATTTGCTTTGTGACACCCATTGGAGTGCAATTTTAAAAGTTCCCATTGAAAATTGTACCACTGAGGTTTCTTCTTGTATAAAAGCTGGCATCAATGTTTTTAAGTCACAATCCTTGGTTGACACCTGCCTGTTATGTCACAGGAATACCTTTTTCTGGCTGTACCGATGTGATATTTCTGATCACAACAGACACCTCATTGTGTAATAATTGTAAACAAACATGTCCTCAATGTGGCTAAGTCTTTGGTAGAATAAGGCACCATTTAGCTTCTAACAAGCTTGGTTTTCATAACAACTGGCAGCTCTGTAAGTGTGTTAAATAGGGTAAGTCCTATACCTCATGTTTTCACTGAATTTGAAGAGTTATCTTTTGTTGATAAAGCAAAATGCTTTGCTCGTAAATCCTTTCCAAATTCTACTCTTAACTCATCTGGAGTATCTTTCTTTGACTTTACACTGAGTCTCTACTGTGTGATTTGCATATATCTCCATCCATAGTTTCTGTGATCATCTCTAAAGTGGATCTTCACAAAGCATTCAGCCTTGACGGTATCTCTGAAATAGTCCTACAGAAATGTGCTCATGAAATGGTTCCTGTTCTCTTTAAACTCTACAACAAATGCCTTGCTGCTTCTTGCTTTCTGGTTTGTTGGAACTCAGGCGAACTGTCTGATCCTTCTAATTATTAATCTATTAGCTTTCTACCTCTTTTTGGCAAAGTCCTACAGGTTCTAATCAACTTCTAATTGGTTAAACATCTCCCCTCACAGGATCTTCTTTCAAACAAACAATATGGCTTTCACTTCTCTAGGTCAAGTGCTGATGTGTTAACAGTTATTGCTGAAAAAGTCTGTCAAGCTTTAGATAATAATGCTGTTGCTTAAGATATCTAAAAAGTGTTTGACATGCTGGTCTTCTTCATAGTTGAAGGATTATGGTATTTCTGGACAAATTTTTGATTTGATTCAATTTTTCTTATCAAATTGTGAAATGAATGTCATCTTGAATGGCAACTCTTCTAGATCTTTTTATATTAATGCAGGTGACCCCCAGGTCTCTATTCTTGAACCTACTTTGTTTCTAGTTATCAATGACCTTCTTGATGCTATCAGTATCTATATTGATGACATCTGGTCTTAAAAAAAAAATGGCAGCTGGTCTTAAAAAAAGAAAAAAAAAAAGAAGACCTTCCATCTGGGAAAATTGCTTGATAATTTTAATACCTCCAAAATGAAACTACTCTCTTTTGTCTTAGAGAACCTTTTTTGCCTTCCATTAACATGGCTAATGCTAACTTCCAGGAGAGTGATATTGTTTCTTCTAGCATTAACATTTTCCACTGACATGAAGTGGAATGATTAATGATCAATTGCTAGGTCAGCTTGCTAAGAAAGTTGGCTCATTGTGTCATTCTAGACAATTTTTCTTGCCAAAATCTATCTTACAACTTGATAAGTTTACCATTCATTGAATATTGCTGTTACATCGGGACTTGTTTCTTCTGTTATCTATCAAGAGATTATTCACAAAATCCAAAAAAGAATCTGCTATGTTATTGATCCTGACTCGGCATCTTGGCTTCAGTTACTTTTCCATCATTGTAACAGAACTTCACTGTACCTAAATATTTTCATGGTAACCGTTCTGATGAGCTTTGCTCTTTGGTACCTTGACTTTACAAATTTAAGTGCGGTACTATATTGGTAGCAAAGTCTTATCAATTTACAGCTGAAATGACTTGATGTAACCATAAGTTCTATGCTAACAGTTTTTCTTTTCTGTCTATATCTCTGAGATGAGGTATTATGATTACTTGGATTATTTACATTACTTGGACTGTTTATCCTCATTTTCATTGCCATATTCACAACATTTCGGATGTTGTAGCAACTAGAGCAATCTACCTCAGTGGACGAAATAAAGAGTTTGGTTCAAAATTCCAATCACTTGAAGAAGGCCAGAGTGTACAATGGCCAAAACATTGTGAATATGGCAATGAAGATGAGGATAACAGTCTGAGGATTGTAAATAATGCAAGTTTTTCTTTTGTACTTCTAACTTATGGAACTATCTTCTGGTTTCTTGTTTTCTTTTCAACTTTAAATTTAAATGCAATGTCACTTGTTATCTTCTGTCTTCTTAATTCCTGTTCTTTTATTCTTCTCTCTCCTTAATAATGATTTTTTCAGAGTCTTTCACTCTCAGTAGCCCCTTGCATCTTAGTGGCTTTATTGCCCTGTTCAGGGTGAAATGATTTAAAAATATTGGTTCATGAATATATTAAGTATATTTCAATAAATAACTTCTCAATTTCTTTTTAAATTAGTTGGCATTTTTCTAAAAGAATGATAGAGTATAACAAAAATATATTCTTTATACACACCGATTTCAGCACCAAAATTTTTATGTAATCTGTTCTTTTTGTTAATTACCTCATAAAATATTTAAAGGTACATGCTTACACAAGGAAAAGTCTCTTTGTTACAGAGTTACTGGAGTGGATTTTACTAGTATGTCATTTGGAATGGGAATTAACTTGAGAAATTAATAGAAAAAGGTTTAAATAGCCAAACTAGTAATTTAGATTTTACTTGCATACTCAAAGTTCCCTGGGGATTTTTTTTTTAGTGGGATTAAGGAGAAATTTAAAAAAATAATTACAATAAAATGGGTCAGTACCTGGAATTGCTTGGATTTAAACTTGTGAATTAAAAGTGATTAACTAGTAAAATCAAGTAAGACAAGGAACACTCAATCCTCATCCCACACACCTTTGGAAAATGCAGTAAACAAGGTTAGATCTTGACAAAATTCAAAATTGGTATTTGTTATTTTTTAATACTACCCAACCAAATACTATTCTGCCTTAATTGTTTATCAAGGACAATTTGGTAGAATCTGGCTAAGTGTGACAAGTGGATAGAGTCATCAAAACTTTTCCTCTGATCCTGTCACTATGCATAATATATATATATATATATATATATATATATATATATATATATACATACATACATACATACATACACAAATCAACATGAAAGATATTTGAAAGAAACATATTCCTTATATATACACTCGGAGTCAGAAGTGACAGGGCAGTCAATACAGGTAGATTAGTTCAAGGGATGCAAGCAGTCAATGGAATATAAAAGAGGAGTTACGGTCACAAAACCTCATTGCCACACACGCCACCCACTAACCTTTGCAAGATAATGGCCAAGAATAAATTTATCGATGAATAAGAGTTGGAGGCCAGGTTTAGAAATCAGCTTTGTCTGCAGTCCTGAGACCAACGTTCCCTGTTTGAATTGTTGAAACAAGTACCAGTGATCTGGGACATTACTGTTGTTGTTGCAATATATTGTGAACAAGACCGACACCTACTAACTCACAAAGCAGCTGTAGTTAGGTCAATCACAGTAATGTAGAATTGAGAAGTGTTAATCTGATATCTGTAATTCCCAACAAACTGTGTTAGTGGTTCTACAAGCAAGAGTCAGCTGTCTCTTCTGAAAGTTACTTTTTTCTTTACTTAACTTGTAACTTGCCCTCTTCACTCCAGAGAATATTTTGACCAGCTGTGTCTAAGACTTCCTCAGATCAAAAACTTAAAACACAATATGGGATGAGAGACCCCAGGCACCCTACGAGCCTTGAAAGGGGCTCTTGGTATATCTTACCGTTTCTTTTTCATGACTATCATATCCATAGTTTGTATAAGTCGCTTTTCTATAGATTGAATATCTGCTTCTGTTATGTATCTACAATGAAAAAAAGGAAAAATTATATAATAAAAAAAGTTCTAAGATTTGTGATTCTTTTTCTGATGATTAGAAAACAGATTTGATTATTAATATTTCAATACATCCCAATATTTATACAAGTACCTATTTATGAAAATTGAGAATATGTTTTCATTCAGCTTTCATTAATTTTTTTTTAAATCAAAAATGCCTTAAGCAATAAATAACAGGCAGACTAAAAGTGAAAAGAGGAAATTCTAAGGAACATTAGTAATAGTAAATCACATTAGTAAATTATGATACTAAGAATTATTTCTAGTTTTGCTAACAGTGCTTCATCATAACTTATTCAAATCATTAGTTTATGGGATTGAATAAACAGCAGAAATAAAGAAGAACACTTGATAAGACTCAAATTCACACTCCTATTACTTTGGAAAACTGGCCTATATATGACAGCTACACTATGAACTGAGATACCAAAGCTTTTATGATTAGTAGAAGTTCAAATCTAACCCTTAAACTCATTCTTTATTTTTCCTTGATCACTCTTTGCTATACATGTCATTGTCATATTCACCAGCAGCATTAGTAGGAGTAAAAAATTAAATAAATGAAAATATGTATTTTTGGTGTGTTCACTGGCAAATATCAAAGAAGACAAAGAGGAAACCAAAATTTCTGGTAAAAGATATAATTCACATCATACTGAAATTTTGTTAAACAGAACCATTACTTTTCACATACATTATACAAAATCCAATGAAAGTTTCAGGCCTTTTAGAGCTGATTCTTTGTTATATGCATCTTAATATTTGAATGAATTATATTCACCTTAAAACTACTTTAATGAAACAAAAAACTATATTGGAATTATAAATTCTGGACATAAAACAAAATAAATATGAAAGTAACATTTTATTTTATTGTTTAGAAACTCACTATTGCTATGCTAACTTATTTTGCCACAAATATACTTTTTATGATTTCTCTAATCTAATAAGTATCTAGAAAAAAGTGTCTGTTAAAAATGTGTAAAAATGCAGAGTTAGGATTGATGTTTAATACATCTCATTTATGATATCTAAAAATATTGAATTTATTGAATTATAGTATGTAACATTTTTAATGAGTGACTTTTTCACTAATTATTTAGTATAAAGCATTTGCTTCTTTTTTTATGTTATTTAATGGTAACCTAAACTAAAATTCAACATATGTTTTTTTAAAAAATATGTTTACTAAGTTACTCAAAAAGTTTTATTTATTGTTGTGGAGAAAAATATTAAATACTGACATTTTTAAATAAATTTTGCAGTGTAAAAACAGAATCAAGGAAAAAAATCTTTGAAAGAAAAGTTTCTATTAAACATAACAAAACAATTAAAATTAACTTTGAGAGAGTTTTTGTAATATTTGTAAGAAAGGCTAAAAAAATTATTTCTTATATTAAGTAAAATTAAACATTTTTTGGTTAAAGCATACCAATTTGTCTAGATCTAAAATTTTTATTACGTGGAAAATGAGAAAAGAAACAGAAAATTAAAATTACATCAGATATATAAAATGCAATTGCAAGGAATCTGAGAGAGTTGAACCCTGAATGAATTTGGTGAAAAGTAATTAACTTGGGAATTTCTCAAAAGTGGTCTGATAAGGATAAATATTTGCTTAGGTTTCCAAGCTGAAATCTGATCTAAGAGAGACAAATTCTTAATACTATGATGCTAAACCATAAGGTAATTCTCATTAAAAGTTGAAGAAATCTTGTTTTGCTGGGGCCATGTGTCTTTGTTGGGCAACAGACATCTAAATAATCCAGATGAAGGTGGTAATTTTTACATAAATCAGTGTCAAAAATGGGAAAAGGGATGCACAGAGGAATTGCTTATATAAACAGGTGAAGGACTTGATTTTGAGAGTCACTGGGAACAACAGGCTAAGAAAATTGCTGTTGGTCAAAGACAGGTACACACACACACACATCCTGTGGATGGAAAAGATGCACAGACACTGTTGCAGACTCACTGTAGGAATGGAATAGCAACGACTTCTACATTATCAATAGCGTCTAAAATGCTGAGAATTGAAGCAATCAGAAAATTAACCTTCAGAAACTCTCAAATCACTTTTTTGCTACCTACATGCATAGTTGACACATGGTTTTGTAATATTCCCTGTCAATAAATTATTGTTAGATTTTCTGATGTGGTCATTCAACATTCAAGAACTTTAGCCTTGAGAATTACTTGAGAAATAAATTACCATGCTCCCTGCTGTAAGTTAATAACCCCTTCTGCAGGGGACACATAAACCACTTGTCAATTGCTGTCAAAAAATGAACTTTTATGATCTTCACAGAAAAAAGTTAAAAGAATAAAGATAATAAACAAAAAACTTTTGGTACCTCTTATAAGCCTCTTAATGACACAGAGGTATTTCAACTTGTAATCAAAATAATAGCAAATAATATTGGTACTTGTATGAAAAAGAAATAAATGTGATAGGTGTAAATAAAAATTATACATAAATAGCCTACCGGACAAAATATGACATGTATGTATATGGACAGTTCACAGCACCAAAACCTGACAGCAAAGCCATTAAGGTGACTCCAATGACCCCAACTCTCCCAATACACTGCTCAATGGAAAAAATACCTGGAAAAAATTGTAAATAATTATAAAGAATGATTGTTTTTTTAAAGCATTTGTATAGGATGATAGTAAGTGAAAAGAAGATGCTTGTAAGTAATCAATAATTGATTAACATACAAGAATTGTGGGTGTCATGTTAATATTTTAACATTTATTTATATCATCTTTAGGACATTTTATACCTCTGTAACTATAACTAGCTATCTACCTATAACTATCTATATCTGAAATGATCTACCTATAACAAAATTTGTTCATTACTATATCTACTATATACGATTACATATAATACACGTGTCCATTTACATTTATTACAGTATTATGCACTTAGACTTGACACACATGCAGGCAGTCTACAGCACATGGCTAGACATTAACCTACCAGATAACTTTGAATGTAATATTCATTTTTAAAGAAAAGTAGTTTTATATTATGACATCAAATACAATATATCTGTCTTTTTGGTTCTCTTAATATTAACATTCAAATATTATCTTTAGTCTTAAACTATTCTGAATTTTGAGATGAAACATTTTTATTTATTAATTTTTGACTAGGTTTTTCTTCATCACTTTGTTGTTTTTTTTTGTTTTTTTGCACAATTTTTTCATTCAAATACTCTCCAAGCATTAAAATAAGTAATGTAAAGTAGCAATAAATTGGTTTTCAAGAAGATTTTAAATTGCATTAGATATCTCTGGAGTTTGTTTTTCAGGGATAAGATGGAAAAAAAGTGCTTTTTAAAAAAAGAAAATTAATAAATGCTTCATCAAAACAGTTGGAATTTATTTAAGTGAGAAAGTTTTGTTAGACGGCAACAGCCAGATGAAGAAAAAAAGATAATCAAAAATAAATAATAATTTAATCCAATTATGAGTAAAAAGCCAAAAAAGGAGACATGCAAATAACCTAATATGATGCAGATTAACAATGAAAACAAAATGTTTCTATGCTTTAACAATGTTTAATATGAAAGGAAATGCAGAATTTTACAGAATTTATTATTTACCATGTTTCGGACTGAGTATGGGAAAAGGATCACCAATTTTCCAAAAAAAATACAAAAATATGCACCATGCAACTCCAGTTAGAGTCATGCGAGCATGTTTCTTCTGTGGCACTGCAATAAATAGAAACGATAGCATAGTATAATAAAAAAAAAACATTATAATTCTTTTGTCATTATAAAATATAAAATACAGGGTGTGAAAGGCAAGTTGTCACCAATTTATTTTTAATTTTGTGCATGCATGTTTTTGTTTTTGTGAATTGCACAGTATAGTAGGGTTAGTTGGGCACTGTCTGTGAGAATAAGAGCACCATCACACAATTCACTCCACTAGAAATTCAGAAATGGCATGCTGTACTGCTTGGCATTCATGCCAGAAGCTCCAATATGAACAATTCAGAATGTTTGGGTGTCAATCAAAGGATTCAGAAAGAGTTGGATGAGTCTAATGGTGATTACGAAGGTATGGCAGCTCAGAGAACTCTCTTATCATTCTGATAAGAAAAGAACACCTGAATTTGTTGATGAGATCCAGGCCATGATTGAAAATGATCCTTCCAAGTCATTAGCCAGAGAGGCAGTGCTGCCCTGGGTCAAGAGGGTGGCTGTTGGAAGACCTTATGTCTGGCAACAGGACTCTACACCATGCTACACAAGCAGGACTCAGTCATGGTTGTCAGACAATTTCTGTGACCACATCAACCCTTACATCTGGCTACCTAACTCCCCAGACAATAACCCCCTTGATTATTATGTGTGGGGTGTAGTTGAGTGAGAGACCAACAAAACTCCTTGTAATACCAAAGATGAACTGAAGGCAAGAATTATGGCAGCATTCACCAACTTAAACAAGGAGACTGTCCAGAAGAGTTGCAAGAGATTCCAAAGTTGTTTGGAGGACGTGGTTGAATCCAATGATGATTTTATTCAAAACAGTTACTCTTTAGTATTTCAAGATATTTTTGTGTAATTTTAAGAAATGAGATGTCAGTATTATTTTCATTTTTGTGCAATTTAGACAATTTATCTTTTTATTTCATTTTTCTTGATATACATTGCCTGTAGACTTTATATATTTATAATACACAAATAATCTATTGTACCAATTTAAATTATCTTTGTAAACATTTTTAATAAGAATTAGATATTTTTTAACAGATAAACTTTCAAGAAAATTATTTAAATCAATGGATATCAATGATGGAATGAATTTTGATAATTGATTGAATCCTTATTTTTCAAAATCTAACAGAGTATACAAATAATAAAACAGTTTCAAAGGTTAATCATTTTTAAATGCTGATATAGCATAGTTATAAGTTCTTGATGAAATAAAATGAATTGTTTTAGTAGAACAATATCATTTCTTTTTTTTATTAAACTGTAAAATAAGAATAATCCTTAGAAAAGTTTTCCATCAATATCTGTATGAACTAATAAAATACATAAGACTGATTCATGAAATGCATTAGATTTACAATTATTTCAAGTTTATAGGAAATTAAAAAACAGATGTTGAAGATTAGCCTGAAAACTTTATAATCAAAGATTTTATAGTAAGAATGAAAAATTGAAGGAAAATGAATACTTATTAAATTTTATTATTAGAAAGATGCAAAAATAAAATAAGAAACTTGTACAAATTGTTGGCAAAGTTTACTTAATTACTAGCTGTTTATGTAATCTGTAATAAAACAACATTTAAAACTTGCATTCATTGTATCAGACCCTGAACATTCACCTACCATAATGGATGGGTGTTCTTGCATGGAGGCTCCATGTCATGAACACCTATTGGGACTCAAGATCACCCCAGACCTCAAGTGCAATATATATGATCTATTGCTACAGATACTGTAAAAATGGTTGGTTCATTGCACCACTTCAGTAAATATCTGACTCCCCTTGCTATACTTTAAAATTTCATATTCCAAGTAAGTTCTATTCAGACAGCTTCTTCCCAAGAACTGTTGCTTTGTGGAACAGACTCCTGGCAGGATATTTTCCCAATCTACAATCTTCAACTCTTCAAGTCTAGGGTTAACGATTGTCTTTTCTACATGACCTCATGAACTGCACTTTTTGCCATTTCTTATGCTCATATGACACTACACAGTAGCCCTCCACCTTGAGTGGCTCTTGGGACTTGTATTGGGTAAACATTAGTATAAAAAAATATAACACAGAAAATTCTTGAAATTAAAAAATAGTTAATTTTATGTAGAGCTGACTGCATTTGAACTCACTATACAAGTTTTGATTTTTCTCACTGTTACTCACTGACTTTACCATTACTCTACCATTCTTTTGTTTGACTTTAGACATTTTTGTATTTTTAATTTTTGTTTTTAATGCCACGTCCCTTTAGGATGTAGTGATCATGGCTCTCCACAGATTCCTTTTCCTTATTATCTGTGACTTGCTATGCATTCTTAGGCTAGAGAGCCCAGTCTACTCTACTATTTAACCCATAGCTAGGATGGGAAGGGAGATTCGGGATTTCTCAAGAGTATTTGTGTAAAAGTGAATGCAACAGACAAGGCCAGAATTTGAACCCAATTTGCTGATTTCATATTCTGTACCAATATCTGAAACACGGACTCCAGATCCAATTTTCAGCATTAACAAATTAAATGTTTTCTAGTGGTAGGGAGGGAAAAGAAAATGATAACTAAACATTGAGTTTTCAAAGTTTTAGCATTCAATCTGTCAGTTATGAATTAAAAATGAAAACAAGAAATTGTATGGTCACGAATTAAGACAAACATTACTGACAGAATGGGGCTATATATGTATAATTTTACATGATATACTTGTATACAAAGGTTTTGATAAAGCCATGTTGAAAAGCAATAAACTGAAGTGCAACAAAATTACAAACAGCTGTATACTGAATGGTTCACCCCCACTTGTAGAAATAGACTCGGCCAGATGATGTATGCATGGTGTAACAGGTAAAGAGCCAGTGTAACTATAGAAACCAAAGAACACAAACGATTTAACATCATCTAATCATGGAATGACTACTGGGGTTAGAACAATAGGGCACTATCTCCAAAATGGCAAGTGCTTAAGGTTTTCCTCAGGCAACAGTAGCAAAGTTATTTATTTATCTTTCATCCCAAACAAGGTGAAAATGGCATTAAGTGGTTACTGAGAGTGAAAGAAAATGAGAAAATGTTAGTGAGGAGAAAGGACAATAAAAAACAGGAAATTTTTGAATATCATAGTTGACAGAAAAGTAAAAAGCTGGATAATAGTTCCACAGGTAAGGTGAATTATGGGCAGACATCAGCAGTGACAATCTAACAAAGGAGAACATTGCATCAAACCCTGGTACCACTCAACTTCCTTAGTCAATGCACTGTACAACATTCACTATATTCCATGTAGTTTTGTAGTCACTGACCAACAAGGGTAACATTATCAATACTACAGTATTGATTACTGCACCTCATCTGGACCAGTGAACAGTGTCTTCTACTGTTCAATGGCAGACAGTGGAAGACTGTATAATTTGGTCAGATGAGTCACATTATTAGCTCTATTGGGAAGGTAGCAAAGGCCATAGATTCAGCCTATCAGCAGAATACTGTGCAAGCTGATAGTGGCTCTGTAATAGTGTACAGTGTATTTTATTAAAGTTTGCAAGCACCACGAGTGAAATTGGAGTCTGTCTTGACAAGTATGATGCACACAGGTTTTTTTCATCCCATTTTCATCCCTTCATGCTTATCATGTTGCTTGATGATGATGGTTTGTTTTAAAACTCATCATAATATCATGATATAAAACTGGTTCCAGAAACACTGACTTGCAGGCAGTCCTTTGTACTTCAAGCCCACACTCACTCAGATTTAAACCTCCATTGAGCATGCATGGGACATATTACTGATCCCACTAACTTTTGTGCAACCACATCCAATAAATACAACTCAGCCCTGAAATATGCCTGAATAGATATGTTCTTGCAATAACTTTAGCACCTTGTATGCTACATCAAGTGGATTATATTATTCAGGTTAAGGAAAGAGCTGTTTAATTTGTTTGGTACTTCAGTTTGTTTTTTCCATGAAAATCTTAGCCAATATATTTCAGTAATATTCTTTTTCTATGTATTACAAAATTTATCTGTTTTTACAAATGTGCATAAAACTGTTTCATATTAAAATAAGTCCTTTCATGTCCAATCAGAATAAGTTAATGCAAAGTCAGATATTTATTAAATTAAGCTGAGTCTAATGCAGGAAAAAAGATGAGTCTATACAGATCTTTCACACAAGGAAAGCCTTCTTGCACTGAAAATTAGCAATTAAAATCCTGTGCATGAAACTTAATGTAAACTTATTCAGACAACAAAACTCACTACACTGATAATCGACACTTGCTTTTACAGATCAAACTGTACTCCTTTAAAAATAAGAAGGTTTCAAAATAAATAAAGTGAAGAAGCAACAAAAGCAATTCTAATTCTTTTACAAGTTTTTAAAAATACCAAAATAAAAAAAAAATGATTAAGTATCAAAACAACAGAGAAAATAATCAACATTAATTAATAACTTCAAAATATTTTAGTAGGAAATTAACATTCAAGGAAAAGAAATTTTTTAGATGAAAAACTCCTCAATTATTTGAATTAATTACATTTTCAGTACTTATTTAATAAAGGAATATATTTTCCATTTCAAATTTCTAAGAAAAAAAAAAACAATAAAAAAAAGTGTGTGCACAATACATAATGGAGAAGACAACACAAGGCAATACTTAAAATATGAGTGAAATAGTAGGAGGCTATAGCTGAGCATGCCTGCATATAACTTGTGTGGATTTAGTGCTTGGTGTGTGGTAAAATTAGGTTTTGCTTTTTGAAACTTTTTAAAAATATTTTTGATCTGCAGTTGGTTAACACTATGGATATGGAGGGGCTAATTGTATATTACACACTATTCATCTAATTTTAAAATCCAAGAACTATATTACTTTTACTCCTAACTATTTTCATAATACCAAAACCAGGATGCAGATAATACAATACTCTGTCCAAGTATGCAACAAAAGTTATTTTTTTAGTTAATAAATGTAGATAATAATAATACTTCCTTTAGGATCTTTAGTAGAGAATAAAGTTAAAAAAAAGATCTGTTTGTAGTTACTAAAGTAAGCATCTTTCTTAAAATTTTCATTTATATATTTAAAATATACATACATAAACAAGTGCTGAAATCTGGATCAATACACACACACACACACACACACACACACACACACACACACACACACACAAAAAGAAAGAAAAAAGAACAGCTGAGAGCAAAATCACAAAGGATTAAAAACCATTAAAATTTTCATGATTTATGTATAAGCAAACGAGATTGTTTATCAACATTCTTGGAAAGAGGACATGCTGTTGGATGAATCATCTGACAAACTATCCACCAACTTAATCTGTTGGAATATTTCATTTAGAAAAAATAATGAAATAACATCTTTAATTAGAAATACCCTAAAAGATCAGTAAGTACATGCAATATATATCCACTGCTACCACTAGATATTTTCTAATCTTCAAAATGTACCAGAAAGAAAAAAACAAATGTGACATAGAAAGGTAAATAAATATATCTAGTTCGAATTTGGAAGTTTTCCAAAATAAAATCTGTGCTGAGAAGGCACCCTGCCAAAAGAAGAACACAAACAAGACTGCTGCAGACAGATTCTCAACTTCACTTTGCCATTATTATGCCAAAAGATGTACATTTGGCTTTGGTTTCTAAGCTAAGTGTTGTTCATCATTCATAATTAAGTTAAAGTATCAGAAATTACAGTTCTGAACTTAAAAAGATGATAGAATTGTAAATGTTAATAAATTCATAAAAAAACCCTCAAGATTTATCAAAATGAGTCTTGAGTTAGCTAACAAAATCTGGAAATTTCAGCACTCCTTTATTACTTTCATAAATTAAATATTCATTTGATTAATTTTTTTGATGTAAACTACTGATGTGTCTATTTTATATCAACTGTGATGATTTTTTTTTATTCACTATAATTGTTTGGCATATGCTTAATAAAATTCAAGTAATAAATATTATGCATTGTTCTACACATTAAAAATAACAGAATTATTAGATATTAGAAATAATTATTTGAATTATTTATGAATACATAATGTATTTTCAAATTTTTAGAGGTATTTCATATAGACTGATTTCTTTGAAAAAATGTGAATTCATCTTTCAAATATTTGTAACTGTTATGGATTTTACAAGTAAGTGAACTTACACATGGTGGTCAGTTGAAATATGGTTAATTTGTTAATAGGAAAAACTTAGATAGCAAAGTTAGTTACTTTGGGTTTTACTAGTAAATTCGTGAAATTCCTGTCTGAAAGAATTAAGAATGACAAAAGTTTGAAGAAGAGCAACTAATTATTTTCTAATTTTTTTGTCAATGAATTCTGTAATTTTTTCCTCAATGTTGGATTATTCCATGATTCCTCCCCATTGTTTGAAAAAATTATACCATTAATTTAAGTAATTTATTCTAGTTTAAGGTATATTTTATAAAGCCAAAATGTTTAGCTATTAAATGTACAATTTTTTATTATTAGTTTATTTGCTGCTAAATCAATAAACAAATTGAACATCCTGTGTGCGTGTTAATTGCATAATTTTTGCCAGGAGTTATACTAGAAATATCCTGGGGTTGAGAATTTGTCATTTTGAACAGCAGAAAGTGAGATTTTAATATAACTTAAGATGTTGACAAAGACAAAATAATGGATCATTGTTTGTGGAACATTCATTATTTGTCTGCAGGATAGGCAGGTAATTAATGAAAAGACAGTAAGGCTCATATTTGTGTAAGTGGATAGAAAATGGATACCAGGGAAAATTATAATTTGACCAGATAATGTTAATAGCTGAGGAGATCTAGTTGGTGACATAGTCAGTATGAATGCACCCTAAGAGTGGTGGTAAGAGTTTTTTCAACCAATAAATTTATGAGAACCTGGAAAGGGTTTTGAACAATCCAATCTGGAGAAGCTTGGAAAATTATAAATTAGGTTTTTTTTTTATAAATGAAATTGATCCCAGCTTAGACCATACAAAGATACCTCAATTTTTCTTGCCAGAATCCATCTTGTATATTTATAAATCTACCATTTATCTGTTCACTGAATACTGCTGCCACATCTAATCTGGTGCTCCTGCTATATATCTAAAGATATTTGACAAATACCAAAGAAGAATCTGTAAAGTTATCAGTCCTGATCTGACATCTTGGCTTCAGACACTTTCTTGCTGCAGAATCTAGCAGAAGAGTTGGAGACTGTGTTTTAGAAACCAGCTTTGTTTGCAGCCTTAAAACTAAAATTCTGATTGAATTGTTGAACCAGCTACCAGTCAGTCACTAGTTTGAGGTATTGTTTTTGTGGTATGTTGTGAATGATGCTGACATTTAACTAACTTACTAACTGGTTATAGTTAGATAGATGACAGTACTTCAGAATTGAGGAAGATTAAATTAATAACTGTAAGCTTCAGTAAATAAATTATTTTATTGTTTCTACAGGACAGAGTCTGTTCTGAAAGTTACTTTTCTCTTATAGCTCACCCTCTCTGTGCCTAAGGACATTTCATCTAGATATGCTTAAGACTTCCTTAGATCAAAAACTTAAAACACAAAATGGATGGAGTGAAACCCCTAACACCTGGAGACAATGTACTGTTATACATTTAAAATCCGACTCATGACTTGATTGGGTACAATTCTTAAATGTTTGAATAATCTAGTAGATCTCTATGTATATGAAGTTTTATCATATGTTAGGAAAATATCACTGGTAATTCAAACAAAATCCTTATTAGTGGCATAAAAAAAGTTTTCAGAATTGAAAGACAGGAAAGGAATTAAAAGTCAAGAATAAAATGCCCATATGAAAATGAATAATTTAAACATTCAGAAACATCTGTTGTAATAGTGAACATTTTTTGCTATTGATTTAGTAATTATGCTAGAAGTCCTGATAAAACATCAATCTATTATTCTGCCTGAGATACTTGCTCATCATTTCCTTCTTAATACATATAAAAGTGCACAAGCAAACTTAAATGCAATTTGACTTTACACAGCTAAATCATAAAACACATCTCAGCAACTTTGTAATAAATGAAAACTAAAATGTCAAATTTTCTCTAAAATGATGGTTGAAATATTATAGTGATTGTGTAAATCATCTAAATTGTGGGATGGCATTTATTGTACTATAATATTGAGCTAGAATGAAAATGAAATGCCAATAAACAAAGAAAACTATATTTTCAGATTAAGACGCGAAAGAGAAAACAGGCAGATGAGGGTGCAATGCTACTCACCTACTTTTCTAATCAAAGTCAGCCAGATGAGATTGTCTCCTACATTTGATGACATTAACATCTTGCATTGCACTTAACCAACATACAGCCACACCTATAATTTCAGCATGGTGCTATAAATCTGACTTACCTAGTCGGATGGTGCACACTATATAATAGGCTATATGCATAGGCAAAATAGCAATCAGAACAAATAAAATGGCATAGAGACCCAGTTTCCAATGAAAGTATCTGGAACTGAAAATAAACAATAAATAAGATAAACATCAAGAAATAAATAATAACAATAATTATAAAGTCAAATGTACAAAATAGATCTTGCTTTGAAAACACACAATTAGATTTCATACAGAAAAAGCTAATTGTGTTAATTGTTAATTAAAGGAAACAAGTTAAAATTAAATGCAATAGATTCATCCCTTGACAGAATAGATTTTGCAAATTTTACAAATAGTAAAGAAATTAAAGAAAAGAAGTTTTTTTGTTTGAATTTCAAATCATTTATCACTAATCTGCTATTCTAACCTCTGAACTATTTTTTAAATTTATAAAGATCATCAATGTTTAAATTTTGTAAGTTTACTTGGTTCTGAATCTGCTATTAATATTTCTAGGAATCACATAATACTAAAGAGGTTGGTATTAAGAAATTGAGGGAATTGTTTTGGTAGAGAAAATTTAATGAGGCTACTTTAGTGATATGTGTGCATATATATATATATATATATATATATATATATATATATATATATATATATATATATATATATATATATATATATGCATGTTTTCATTTTCAAACTAATGGCAGACTGTTTAAGTCCAAAACACTTCTATGTACCAATATTATACGCTTTCTACTTTTTTGCAGACAACACTGCCCTTGTAGCTAAGTCCTTACAGGAAGCTCAAGATTTACTCAACCGCTTTTCTGCAGCATGCAAGGCATTCTGACTTACTATCAGCATTAAGAAAACTGAAGTTGTTCTTCAACCTTGCCTGACACCGGACCATATGCCCCTGTTCATAAGTTTCCTGAGGTCCCTTTGCAAGTTGATGGAAAGAATCTCAAGTATGTGGAATCTTTCAAATACCTTGGGAGCATGGTAAATTCCAGTACATCCCTTGATGATGAGATTGTTAATCACATTTCAAAAGCCAGCACTTCCTTTGGTTTGCTGCATCATAGGTTGTGGGATGAAAGGGGAATAAAGCTTTGCACTAAAATCCAAGTGTACAGAGCTGTCATTTTGTCAACTCTTTTGTATGGGTCTGAAACTTAGACACCTTATAGGTGGCACATTAAATGATTAGATGTCTTCCATAAGGTTGTCTCCATACAATCTGTGGTCTAATGTTTGATGATCGAGTGTCAAATGCCAAACTTTTTGAAAAATGCAAGATTGGTACCATCGAGGCCTTCATAATGCAATCACAACTATGTTGGGCTGGCCATGTGGCAAGAATGAGTGATGGTCACATACCAAAAGTTTTTTTTTTACAGTGAACTCCATAGTGGTCATAGAAATGTTGGTAGACCTTGGCTTAGGTATAAAGATAAACTGAAAAGCAACCTTTCTTGCATCAACATTCCATTCAAGAACTTTGGAGAGGTAGCTATGAAGAGATCAGAGATCGTTCTCGCTGCCATTCAAGAAGTAAGCATCAGTCGACTATGTGGAACATGAAAACAAAATAAGACAGCTAACAGTGTTCCTGCTGCACTTAGATACAATATATTCTCCTGTACTGCTTGTGGTCTTTTGTGCAATTCTTGAACCAGTCTCAAAAGTCATGCTCGTTTTGTTGAAAACAACTGACAAGGCATGGTGGTTGAGTTTTTATATAATTTCTCTTGTGTTTGCATAATATTTTTTTTCAGGACATAAATTATATAAAAATTGTTCAAATGTTTTCCAAGCGCTTTCGACTATACTTTTAGCCATTATCAAGGGTGAATTTTATTTTACTTTTACCTGAATATATGCAATGTTTTATGTATGTATCTAGAGTTAAAGGAATATTTTATTGTCCAAACACAGTCAACATATTGTGGACATATTCATAGTTAATATTACTGAGTGCTGGCTTTTTTCTTATTTTTTTCAATTTATTAATAAAGCTTCCATTATTTTTAGCCTTTTGTACACATGGATGATGCTAGTATATTTGTATTATTAATGAGTATGTTATGGACAGAGTTTGGTAGGTTTCCATGTGTATTTAAATGAGACCCAATTGAGCTATGGTCAGAGAGATGTAATGTGAGTCTTCTTATTAAATATGTTGTAGTATATCCAATATAATTATTTACAAATTTGGATTGGTCAAGAACACAGCTCCTTAAGGGATATGTAAATTCATAAATAATATTGGTTCTCTGTAATGTTGATCTTTATAGATCATTGTAAATTCAATGTGGTATTTACATCTGCAGAAAAACTAAAAAAAGTAAATCAAACCTTATGATTACAATAAAATTACCAAAAGATAACATTTAATAAGACAAGCTATCAAAAATAATATCTTTATCTTCTGATATAGAAGATTGAGAAAATCCTATTCTACCATTTGAGTGATAAATTTAGCCTGATACTTGATGGTATCCAAAAGAACAGTTTGAAATCCTAAAATTTATTTAGGTATCTTGCATTGAGAACAAAAAATCCTTTGAAAGAGCTGAAAAACAAAACAAAAAAAAAAACAACAAAAAAAAACTGAACTTTTTAGCTTTAAAAATTCTGTTAATCTTATCTGGAAACATTAAAACAGATAATTCAAAGTAATTATTAGCTCTCTTCATGACTGGGTTGGAATAAATACAAGCACAAAAAACTTTCTGTTGTTATCTTTTATAAAAGAATATAATACATATGAATATACATTTTGTTGACTAGACATTTCAGGTACAGTCCTCAAATTTGGCATCTTGTAGAGAGTAGGTGTTATATGGATTTGTCTTTAACAATAACAATCATTGTAACTGTTCAGTGTAAGACTACAATTTCTCTTGGCAAGTAAAATAAGCAATTTCAGAGAACAATTTTTTTCTCAAGAAATATATTTTCTATTCTTTAATAGTATTTCTTTTATTGAAAATTTTCCAGAAACAAATTAAATTTATTTTTCTATATGATACCAACAGTAATGACTGCTATTGCTGACACTGAAACTTGACAATAAAACATTTTATATAACAAAATCATACAATAAACATTTCTTATGATAAAACGTTATGCAGATCAAATTTTATTATGCACTGCTTCATTAAACAAAGCAGATCATAAATACTAAGGAACTGCTTTACTCTCACTGTATCTAGTCTTGATCATTTACCTGGTATGTATGCATGGGTGGATAGATAGATATGGTTACAAAGTCCCATTCAGATTTAAATCTAATAACCATTAATTTTTTTTTATTACTTATGAATGTGATGTATTCAAGGAGAATAAATTTTAATTATTCATTTGTCTGCAATAAAGCATAAAAACCAATAGATAAAGATTGTAATATCTGTCAATAGATAAAACTTCATATGATGGCATCATGATACAATTTTTACAGTGAAAAATAGTACACCATTATCAAAATTAAAATAGTTTTAAGATAATTACTTTGCATTCATTATTTTCCTGGGAATAAAACCAACAATATTAAATGAGAAAAAACATAAATATGTTATATATGTTATCAACAGTATTCCCAATAGAATTAATTTCAGTATTATTTTTATCAAAACTGTACCTATGGCTTTCATAATGTGTAATCTGTAAGTTCTTTACAATAAATACTCAGACTTCAGTCTAATTTACTGTTCAGCATTTACAATTTTATAAGATTAAAAAATTAGTTAAATAAACTATAAAATTAAAGTGATACAAGCTGAAGAACTTTTGATCAAGTCATCAAAATGCCAACAAAACATTAAAAATATTATTGCATTGCAAAAATTAATTTTAATCTTAAGTTAAATGTGATTGTTGTGAGCAAGATGCACGACATCATGCCCGAAAACGCCCATGCATTGCATGCATATGGTGTCACAGAGCAGTTGGAGGAAGGGAGAATTGGCGGAGTGCGCCTACGCATATGTAAAACTCTCCCACTCAACCAATCAGCTGCTTCGTCATGGTCTATAAAATGAGTGTGTTTAAAGGCTTTGGCAGTTGGGGCCGAGGGAGCTGACAAGAATGATGAGAGATGACTGCCCTGTACAAGAGACAACTGCCTTGTTCCAGTTGGGGCCGAGGGAGCCGATGAGGATGACGAGAGATGACTACTCTGTATGAGAGATGACTGCCCTGTTCCAGCGGGTCCTTTTTGGCGTGACGGCTACAAGCTATTTCGGCAATTATGGCTTTTGATCCTAAACTGATACCGCTATTTGATGGAAGTGATTCAGGACAGTCAGTTATCGAGTGGATAGAGAAGGCAGAATTGATATGCCACCTTAGCGGCGTAAAGTGTATTGAATGTGTGGTTCCTATGCGTCTATCGGGTGGTGCATATGCAGTGTATCAGCAGCTGAGCGAAGAAAAGAAGAAAGACTTTACCTGCATCAAAAATGCTTTGTATACAGCATTTGCTCTGGACTCCGTTACAGCTTGGAAGCCCCTTCCCAGTTAGACAATATGGACATTTTACAAGTGCTAGCTCGAGCAAGCGCCATACTGAAGAAAAGTCCTGCAGATATTGAGCAAGCGGCAGTAAGTAGCTGCACGATCATCGCATTGTCAGGCAAAGGAAGTTGATGCACCGATAAAATGCTATGTTTGCGGTGAGCTCAATCACTTGGCACACGACTGTCTCTCGCAACGTGAAACATCAAGGAAAGAGAATACTGGACCCCAAAGACCAGTCTCGTGCTATCGGTTTAAGCGGCGGGGACATATGGCCTGAAACTCTCCAGGAAACGGGCAGGGGGATGATGATTCGGTGCCAGCCTTATCCCCAGATTCTCTTTAAATAGAGTGCTCTCTAAAATGACTGTACAGATTGATGTAATGAGGCGCATGGCTCTTGTGGACACTGGTTGCACCCAAATACTCATATGCAAAGCATGCTGCCAGGTGTGGGAGAGAAAGGAGGTCAAAGAAAGCTCTGGTCATGGACGAGGAATTACTCGGATTTGACTTGTTGCTTGGGCTGGATGCAATCAAACAGCTGGGTGGGATGTCCATGACTAGCACCTTCGGGCTGAGAACAACCGAGAGCAGCAAAATTGGATACAAAATGGCTGGCTGCTTCCATACCCTGAAGACGAGCTTGGGCCCCCAAAGGGTCTGATTCCTCTAATGGCCGTTCCACAGGAAAACAAACAAAAGGTTCGGCCCGTTATGGACTACCGCAAGCTCAATGAGCATGTAGATGCATACACTGCCAGTGCATATGTGTGTGCACACAAATTGAGACAGTGGCGGCAGCAAGGCTCAGACATTGTTGTGTTGGACTTGTGCCGGACCTATTTGCAAGTTCATGTTGAAAAGTCCTTGTGGCCATTCCAGACAGTAGAAATCAAGGGGAACTCGCTTGGGGTTTGGGCTTAATGTGGCACCCCTGATAATGCGGTCCATCGTTAACACTGTGGTTGTGCAAGATGAGAACATCAACGAAGCTACATCTTCATACATTGATGATGTATTCGTCAATGAGAACATATGTCCTACATCCCGCGTAAAAGAGTACCTCGAGAGGTTTGGGCTTACATGCAAGGCCCCAGAGCAGTTACGGAGCAGCACACGCGTGTTAGGATTGCATGTTTGGGAGGAGCGCAACAAGCTTCAGTGGAGTCGTGGAAGTAAGCTGCCGATGTTGTCTGATGTACTAACACATCAAAATATTTTCTCTGTGTGTGGGAAATTGCCGGCACATTTTTCGGTGTGCTGCTGGCTATGTATTGTGACTGCGTTCATAAAATGTAGAGCAAATGCCGTGACAACTGGATGGGATGATAAAGTACGAGACCACCTCCTGATCCAGCGCATGGAGACTGGTGTGTTGATGGACAGGACATCACTGTATGGGTGGCCGTGAGCTCATTAGCCACTGGTGTCGTCATTGAGAGCGGTGGAGCCGTGGCTGAAGATGCTAGTTGGCTGCGACCAATGAGTGATAATAAGCACATCAACTTGGCAGAACTTGATGCAGTGCTGCGGGGCATCAACCTCACACTGCAGTAGAAAGCAAAGGTGATTCACCTGAAGACAGACTTGGCATGTGTGCATAGCTGGGTCTCAGACATGTTGTCTGGAAAGACGAGGGTACGAGCCAAGGTTGCCACCGAGATGCTGGTCAGGCGCCGGCTTGGCACGCTTCGACATCTGGCCTCAGAATATAAGCTGAAGATTGATGTGGCATAGGTTAAGTCTCATGATAACTGGGCCAATCAGCTCACTAGAGTGCTGCAGTGATGGCAGGATGATATTCAGAAAGAGACGGAACTTGTAGAACAAGCATGCAACTGTGGCTGCAGAAAGCGAGGAGTCTGCTCATATACAAGCCATTCATCAGTCTAGTGGACACCCCAGTGTGAAGCACACACTGTACTTTGCAAAATTGGTCATCCCCGGAGTTTCCAGAGCGGCTGTTCGGGCGGTAGTCAGGGATTGTAGGGAATGTCAATCCATAGATCCTGCCCCAGTGCATTGGAAGCTAGGCAGGCTTTCTGTATGCAACAATTGGAGCAGAGTGGGGATGGATGTGACCCATTTCAGGGGCCAGCACTACCTAAGGCTGATAGACTGTGGTCCTAGTCGTTTTGCCATTTGGAGGCCATTGCAGCGCCATGACTCCACCAATATCATTCGGCAGTTGGAGACAATCTTTTTTGAAAGAGAGACTGCTGATTGAACTGCTTGCCAACAATGCTGCAGAGTTTTGTGGGGAAAGATTCACAAGTCTTGTGAAGGAATGGGGTGCCCGGATAAGATACCGATGCGCCCATGTACCATTGGGGAATGGGATAGTAGAAAGATCCCACCCCACAATAAAGTGCATCACTGCGAGAATGCAATGCTCTCTTATGGAGGAAGTATACTGGCCTAACGTGACACCACAGGATGACACCACTACTTCAACAGCGCCAGCCAACTTAATTTATATGTACCACACTCATGTGAAGGGCATTGATACCACACCACCACCTGACGTCGCAGGTTTTGGAACATACACTACAGGAGATGTTGTTTGGGTGAAGAGACCGCATGGGTGGTGTACAACAAGGTTCGAGAATGGGAAAGTAACGAAAGTCTATGGCCCTCATTCAGTCCTTGTAGACGGAGTACCATGTTATGTAAAAGATGTCCACCCGGTGCGTGGGGTGGAGACTCCCAGCAGCCAAGATGCCACCTCTGATGAAGAAACCACTATGGTGTATGAAGGGCAGATGCAGGAAGACAACTTCAACGGAAAGTGCAAGTGGCATCCTTGAACGAGATCAACTCAGCAATACGGCAGAGGAAAGTACAACTGAGGAAATAGCTGAGCCTGTTCCACTGAGACGAAGTAGCAGGATAAAATGACCTACACCGCGTTGCCATTTGTGTGATCCTCAGATCAGGGAGGAGAGTGATTGTTGTGAGCAAGATACGTGACATCATGCCCGAAAACGCCCATGCATTGCATGTGTATGGTGTCGCAGATCAGTTGAAGGAAGGGAGAATTGGCGGAGTGTGCCTACACATATGTAAAACTCTCCCACTCAACTGCTTCGTCATGGTCTATAAAATGAGTGTGTTTGAAGGCTTTGGCAGTTGGGGCTGAGGGAGCTGACAAGAATGATGAGAGACGTCTGCCCTGTACAAGAGACAACTGCCCTGTTCCAGTGGGTTCTTTTTGGCGTGACAGCTACATTAAATATTAGATAACATAAAAAGTTCAATCAGTTTGAGTAAAATTAAAAGAATTTTTTATTTTTGACATTAACTTTATTGAACACATTTACCATTGTGTTCCACTATTTTCTGCTATCTTTCAGTCACATTTTAATTCCATGATCCCAGAAGTTAGCTTTCTCAGTAAATAAATTCTCTAGGCAACTTTTACAATCTTCCAAGGAATTAACATTTTTTCTCATTATTAGAATTCTGTAAAGATTAGAGTAAATGGTAATCCAAAATGATAATGCTTAATGAATACAAAAGTCAAGTGAAAACTTCAAGCCAAATTGAAACAATTTTTGACTGTTCACCAAAAAAACATGATGTCGTGTGTTATTCTGATGGCATATTATGTATGCTCTTTCTTTTAATTATGAATGCTTTTCAACAATTGCTACTTTCATTTGATTTGAGAACAGTACTTGCTTGAATCAATTCCAACATATACACAGCATAACTTCTGGATGTAAATAAGTTTTTAGTATGGAAATTGGTGGTTCATTTTTCTTGTCCCATTACTCTAAGTAAAAAAGATATAGATATGGCTCAATGGACTTACTTATATAGAAATCACACATCAAAGGAACCAAAATAACCAGAATGGTGCAAATCATTTTTAATGTTTGATTTGGATATTCAGTTTTTTATCTCTTGTATCATATAATGCTGATTAAGATATCAATTTGATTTCTATCAATCTCACTTTATCTACCCAATTGTAGTTCACTGAGAAAGTTTCAGAATGAATGTTTTCAAACTACCTTTGTGAGACTACCCACCTCTGCAACTCGCTGCACAAAGATATAGACCCCACGTCGTAGAATTTCTGTGCGGTGGATCGAGCGAGAGGTAGGCTCACAGGTAAAAGAAGAACACAACTACAAACTTGGGTAGGACGAAAAGAGGAGAGAAGGTGTGTGACCTTTTTGTGGATGATAACTCTTGGTTGATTCTCGGCTGGCGGAAAAAAATATATCCTAACTAACAATGTCCGGCTGCTAATGGGTCGCTCTTCGATGTTACGTGCTCCGGCCTAAATCAACCTTCCTCGAACCTAAACTAAGTCTAACTACCCGTGGCCCAAAGCGCTCCGTATATATGGAGAATCCTCTTTCATCATTTCCGGACAAGGGACACCCACGAATAAACCCATAACTTTTTCATGACCATTTCTCTCTTTGAAGAAAGTGGACATAAAAATATTTCTTAGCCTAGCTGACTCCGATTCAGGGACATTAAATTCAAACCCTTTTAAGTTTTGACCAGAGCCGGTCTTTTTCCTATCTTAGTATTTTGACAAGTACTTAACACTTATCTACCCTTTTCGCCATATGTCCAAACATGTTTTTATCTAGATTCCTAATCTAATCATTTGGTCTTGAAGTTTGATGTCCAGGTCAAATCTAACTAATCTTCTCGCACATATGTGTGCGCGCGCACGCACACACAGATGTGGGGGTGTATATATACACACACACAGATGTGCGGGCGCACACACACACACGTGTGCGCATATATCCGACTCATAGTGTCACACCTTTCATATATTTGATCATTTAAAGTACCTTCTGCACAATTATTTTGCACTTGAGTTATATTTTACTTTTCTTAAAATAAGAAAGCATAATTAGCTGAAAATGTTATTTTCTTTCATTTTCAAATGTTAGAATCAACAAAAATACTATAATCTTTAAATTTTTTTTTTTTTAAATGTATTCTGATATTATAGCTGTCAGAAAACAATCAAAAGTGATCATTTTGTGTAAAGTTAAAAATGAAAAGCTTCTAATGTCATTTCATAACAAAAGCAGAACTTTTGGGCCAACCAAATAGTAACGTTTATCAATACATTTAATTTGTTATGTGGAACAAAGAAAAACTTAAAAAATGATAAACACATCTTTACCTTGCATCTAAAATTCCTAGAATTTCAAAGATGATCAGTTCAAACATAGTACATGATAAGGAGAAAGTAATGGAGAAGACCAAAAGGATCTCTGACCGATGAACCTGAAACAGGAAAAAATAAACTAAGTCAGATATAGATATTTATTAACTTCAATTTAGTTTGACATAAGGCCAAAAAATATCAACAATAATTTTTTGGCGTGAAATTTTATCATGCAACTCAATGGCTGTTCACATTATGTGTATGTATATATCAAATAGTATAGATATTTACTTTTTAATTTCAGATATATAATTTAACATAGCCATAAGAAAAACATAACGACAAAAGAAAAAACTTGAGAGATCATATAACAATCAAAAAAGAAATCAAAAACATTGTTAAGATCAAGAAAACAATAACTTTAAAAATATGACACAAAGAGATTTGAGAAAAATGAAATTAAGGGAAATAAGGAAAAAAAAGGAAAGTGGATTGACCAGCAAGAAAATGGTTGAATCTTTTACTACAAATGCAAGCAGAAAAAAAAATAAAATTAAGAACACTGGCTAAAGACATGAAAACAATTAAACTACTACCTTTAAGTAAACATCACAAAGAGAAACATAAGTTGGATGAAGTATATGAAAGCTGATTTTTCAACAGTCATTTTTACTGATGAGATACATTGAGTGGATCTGATGGCTGAGCTAAAGGTTAGATCCTTCATGGTCTACCACTCCGTCCCTTCAGCCCCTCAACCTCCGGCGTCTTCCTCTTTGGGTTGAGGCACCCACTCGGTCTGAACTGAACTCAGGGGTAGCTGGCCGCACACTCCCTGAGTACCCGTAGATTATTCGACCTGTCACTGGCCAAGTTCCGCCTGCTGCCACGTTGTGTTAAATTTTAGATCCAGTAGGCGGGGAGTATTGTCCATACGCTCACGGTCGATTGGGGATGTAGGCACGACTGTGAGGGTGAGCGGCAGGAAAATTAGAATGTGGCGAAAAAAGGAAATAATATCTGCAGAAGCCGAACAACAATGGGTAAAATATTGATGTCTGTTATATAAGGAAACAACAACAGTAGAAAAGATTACAGAAAGGATAGAAAAGCAATTAACATAAGAAAAGAGGACTACTACTCTACCAATTTTCCAACAGAGAGAGGTGTGTGTGTGATTAACTCATTCCAATCGACTTGGGAGGATGTGTGGCTCGTAATTCCAGCCCTACGTGGAAGTGTAGCTTTTCAGTTTGTTGTCGTAAATGACAAACGTTAGGTTTCAGCGGTTTTTCAATGCGACTGCTACAACGACGATGATATTTCTTGAAGTCCTTATCTCTGACTCGTCACTGGACTGACTCACTGCGATGACAGTCTCTCTACTCTCTCAGCGACAGTCTCTTCCGTCTCTTTGAGAATTCTCTCCCGACTCTCTGGACGACCGTCTCTTTCGTCTGGCCTCTTCTGTCTGTCCTTCTCATCGGCCTTTCTCATCAGCCTTTCTTGTCGGCCTTGTAGCACCGCAACCCATAACAGTCGCCTGCAGGTGCCCATGCATGTGACAGCATGCTGTGATGACAATGTGCCAACCAATCGCAGTCTCTCCTGCCTCTTCAAGAATTCTCTCCCAACTGCCTTATTTTCAAAATCTCGAGTTAATATAGCAACCGAAGGTTATAAGCCAGGTTGTTCACGCACTTAACACGAGTGTTGCCATAATCACGTGTATTTGCAAAGTTTCTGTTGTTTACTCAGATTTATTTTAAATCTCTTAGTGGATAAAATTAAGTTGTTCATTCCAATTGTCTTTTCGATGACCAAGTTCAGTGGATACAATTTACGTTTAGATTAGATTTCGCTAGCGGTAAACATACCTCCCCAGTCCAATTTACTTCAATATGTTTTTATCAAAAATATTATTTTTGTCTATTTTTTTTTTTGATGACCCAAATTAAACATCGCCTCCTGCCCTTTGCATTTGTTTATAAACAAGTCTTCGCCAACCCGATTTGAAATTCACCCTTTATCCATTAGCCGTCTTAGGTTTCATATATCATTGTTCTAGATTCTTTCCTATTAATAGCGCTGACACAGTTTGTAACTTCGCGGAAGATCGTGTTTTCCATTTTCAATCAATAAATGTTATATTTGCATGTGTGCATTCATGTGGGTGTGTGCGTCAACCTCTCTCTGTTACATTGGAAATGATCGACCAACATAATTTAGAAACAACAACAGGGAGACTGGACTAATGTTGTAGGTATTAATTAAAATTATAAGTTAATAAGTTATAATGGTGTCAAGATAGATGCAGAGAATTATTGCAACTTTCTAGACAAGAAGCTTTTAACTAAAGAGCACATTCATGCAAAAGAAAAAGAAATTCTACTTCACATTCAATATAGCTATTGCCCTCTTTGCAAAAAAAAAGAAAGTTTCAAAAACACCAAAGTAATGGAATGGCCTCCAATCTATCCAGATATTAATCCTATTAAAAACTTAAATTTGTGGTCCATCATTAAATGAGAGTGGAAAAAAAATTCAAGCAAAGATGTGTTCTTGCAAGCAGACCAGTTCTGCACTGAAGACACAAGGTGAGACTTCAAAATGGGCTCACCACAAATAAAAGAAAAGGAACTACTTCAAATTGGGAAAAAACACAGACAATCAAGGAACATGGGGTATACCATAGACCACAGTCATTGACTAACACAATCATTTTTTTTTCTTAACAGCTGCGGACAGCCAACAAGTCATTAATACCTGCTGAATTTGTGTATATTCATCATGCAATAGCATTATAAGAATTCCTCACATGCATAGCATTGTTTCATTTTGGTTCAGATAATCAAATTCAGAATTCATCACAAGATAATTTCTGGGAAGCAATAGAAACTGTTGCATGTTAAAGTTGGAATAGTAGAAAAGTTAAAAACAATTATTGATGAATATGAAGGAGTTCATTTCTTTTTCTTTTTCAGTTATATGAAATATTGTATTAATAAAGTGTTTAAAGTCTATATATTTTGGATTAATTTATTAATAAAAATTATGCTGCACTTTGTCTGCATAATAAAACCTGACATCCAAAACAAAAAAGTTATCAATATTTTTAATAAGGATAGATATTATAAAATGAAATTCACGATATATTGCTCAGATAAATATATATGTATATCTTGAAACTTTTATCAGCATTGGTTGGTTAATACCAAATTTAACCTGAAAACATTAACTTTCATGATAAAATTTGATAGTATATATTATTATTATAACAGTGTGTTCAGTCAGCAGACTATTGGTCAGGAATTTGTAAGATCTAATTTTAATTTATTTTTGTACATCAGTTTTGTTCTTTTACTCTTTTGAGTAATTTACTCATTGCTAATACTTATGTTTATCTAGCTAAAGTCAGATTGACCACATTACTACTTTACCTAGATTGAGATGTCCTATTAAAAGTAGGTACTTCTGCCCATTCAGTAAATACCTGCTTTATGTATGCCTCAATAAACCTTGTAATATATAGGTATCATACCATATCAACTTTGAGATATCTTGATGAACTAAGGGCATTCCACAGAGTGAATTGTTATTTACAATTAAATATACAAATATCTATCCCAGTTTTCTCCTGACTACAATGGCATTACAAGTTCCTGTCTGATAGCCTGCTGACTGAGCACTTTTGTAATTATTGTGTAAATTTATCTAATTCTAATTACAACATCAAATCCTCTAGGATATGCTAATGAGCTGCTAAAAATATTATTTTTTAACACTGAAACCAAACATATGATAAATGATACCAAAATCGATAACATAATTATAAATCCAATTTTTATATATAAAAGTCTGCTGTAAACCAATCAATAGCATATAAGGTTTGTTATCATGTTATTAACTCAGACTAATAAATATAATGTGGGTTCACATTTTCTTTCAAATTCTCTTCTATTTTCAGTTAATCTGTTATATATGTTTTTCTTCATATTCAGTCTTTTTAATGAGCTTGTTCTGCTTATAATTATTTTGGTGGGCCATGTGATGTTTTTGGCTAACTAATTAGGTCATATTGTAAAAGTGTTATTATGTTGAATGACTTGTTTTCTTTGCATGCAAGCTGCGGTATTCCTTTGTTAACTACACAGCATTGTGGCATAAATCAGATGTAGTAAAGAGTTACAAGATTTTTTGTGTCTTTTAATGAACTGATACAAAAAATTATAACAATAATAAAAGGTAAATGATTGATTAAAAAATGCCTATCTTTACTACAAAGCTTATCTCTTAAAAGTCACTACACTAGTTTACTTACCTCATAATCTTTAAACAATTGTTTGAGAAAAAATACCCAACCTCCTGCAAAAAAGAGAACCTATAAAAAAAAAAAGAAGAAAAAAGTGAAATTAAGATACTCATAGAAATGTCACATACATGGAATCGTCATCCTACTGTATTATATGGAGAACAATTAAACATTTCATTTTATTACTAAAGTGCATATAAAATACAGAAAATTAATCAGTTTATTTTTCTTTAAAGTTTGTCTTACAAAGGAAAAATTCTACTTCTATCCCATAATAGATATTATATTTATTGTGTGCCAATATAACATTATAAAATAGGGGGCACCTTGAGATGGTGCAATAGTTAGCAAGCTTGAATCACTAGAACAATTATGACTGAGTAGTGAGTTCAACCCATACTTTCAGCCTTGTGCCACTCTAATCTATGCTTAGAAAATCATTATAGGATAGTGCCACTACTGTTTTATTATGGCAATAAACATGCAAATATGGTGAAAAAAGTCAACTGATAGCATAAGTTTCTTGCTTAGTTTCTTTTAAATAGTTAATGAAATGAATTGGTTCACAGCTTTCTTTGACTATTTTCTTTTTGCACAAACAGATACTTGCAAATTTATTGCCCAAAACTTGTTTACAAATTCTGATAATTGTTGACACTTTATAGCACTGAAAAGTTACTTATTCAAAAATACTATCTGTTATTAGAAGAATGTGTGGATACAAGGTAATGTTAGTTATGAACCGTTAATAGTAGGCAGAAGAGGACGAGCACTTATCTTGGGTTTCCATGGCAACATCTAGGATCAGAGCTAATAACCAATATTCTTAGTCAATGAATGATGCTATTTAGCTTATATTAAAAGTATAAATAAATATATAACTCCTTTCCGAGATGTGCAAAATCAGTGTAATTATGATTTTTTCAAATGTCTAGATGTTCTATAGGCTAAAGAACAAAATGTATCATGGCATTTATTCTGAATCAAAATTAGGTATAAAAATTCTCTAGAAATTGTTGGTTACATAAGAATCTATACCAAATTATTCTGATTGTATTTATCTAGCAAGAGTGTAGAATAATTAGTCCTCTCCATCTCACCTCAAAGTTATGTTTTCTCACTGAGAATGCTACATAAAGACATTAAGTGGGAGCAAATATTGGAATGTGTGTGTGTGTGTATAATATATATGTGTGTGTGTGTGTAATTGGACAACACCCTCCCTGGTCATCCAAGACTTCTAAACCCATGACTAACCCAAGCTAACCCTATCCCATGTTGTGATTTAAGGTTGATCATAAGGCAGCCAGGATCGAATCATCTCAGGTATCTTCATGTTGGGCTGGTCAAAGCAGGGTAATGACGTACAGAAAGAAAATAACAACCGAATAAATTGAACATAAGTAAATACTATTTTTATATCAGTCCTTCATGCAATAATTGGTTATACCAGAGTTCGCATGCAATTAATTATCAGCCCAACTTGCATCTAAATCGGAAGTGATATTATCATTGTTGACTTAGCAAAGTTTGGTTTGCTGCTTTGGTAAAGTTTGGCACAAGGCTGAAATTGGAGGCTCCTGTCTCTGATCTTGTCTCCGCCTCTTCTACCTCTGTTCTCTCTTCTGCCGAATTCACTTTGTGCATTCTTATTTATTGACATTTGCCCAAACTGATGAAGTAAGAGAATTCGATAATTCTGGGGAATTCCCTTCTTCCACTCTCTCATATTATCCTCTCTCACCTACCCATTCAGTGAGTACTGGTGGCTCCTCCATCCTCCTTGATGTCTTATCTGCACCTGCTACCTTGACCATTTTCCATCCAGGAAAACTCAGTTCCAAATTCAGTTGCTTACAAAATATAGTTTTTCGCTTTCCAGCCCGCATTACCCACTAAGTCTGGGTCACTTTTCTATTGTTCAAAATGCTTGACATACAATTCAAGTCATTCATGTGTGAATTAAATCCTCAATTCTTGCCATGGGTTTTAGTATTAACCCTTCTCATTTCAATGTCTCTCAGCACATAACACTTATGTTTTAATAAAACTTTGTTCCATTTTATCACAGCAATGACAAAAAGAACAGTAAGATATATAATCCAGTGTCCTTATTGATATTTTAATTTTTACAAAACATTGCTCAATGTAAATTTACAGAGCATAAATATTATAAATTAACTGATTTAAAATATGGTTTCTTCGTGAAGAAACCATATTTTAAATCAGTTAATTTATAATATATATATATATATATATATACACGCACACAAAATCCAACATTTAACTGAAGTACCTTGTCAGTTGTTTTATAATGAAACTTGTATAAAAGATGGATTGCTACCCAAATACACTATTTATATATATATATATATATATATATATATATATATATATATATATATATAGGATTAGAGTAGGGTTAGGGTTAAAAAGAGTTTTAAAAAAAAATATAGAAGAGTTGATTAAAGACACAGAAACAGTGCTAACATTGTCCTGAGACTTTTATCCCTGACTTTTTTTACCTGGTTTTGTTCACTGACTTCGTCAGCAATGCAAATTTCAATGTGTTGGACCCAACTGTTTTGCACAAAATGAATGCAGTATATCCTCTTTTTGACTTGTGTGCACTTTGATTTGTGTGGAGACAGAGATATGAAAGCAACTGATTACTGAAGACAAGACATTACATGTCTATATAAATTTGTCTGGTAGTTTATTCACTAAAGTTTTCAACTTAGAAATTTTTTGTGAAAGGCAACTTCAAACCTTATGGTTTGCCCACCAAATTAATGAACGTCCTTTTTCATTAGGATGGGACTATTTTGACATGTATAGCCTGTAGAAAGACAACTCAGAATGCAACTAATTTAAAAACACCACTATGAAGACATCACTTAAAAAAAAAAAAAAAAAAAAAAAAAAAATTCGCCTTTTAGAATTGGTGGGTGCATAATTTAATAAAACACATTTTCTTTCAGATTCAACATAAAAAAATAAAATTCTAAACTTATTTTTTTTTTAAATTACTTGTATAACTTTAGAAAGAGAAATAGTTTGTTTACATACTAATTTTATCAAAAGAGCCTAAAAAATAAACAAGATATCAGTAGTTTAAATGGAAGGAAATTTACCTACTTTGATATAAGTTTGCACTGTAAACTAGGGAAGTTTGGGATAACTAATAATAGTCTGATGATTGTGGTTTTGACATAAAAGTGTTACAGTTATAAATGTCTCTAACTAAACAGATTTGTTGTTGTTGTTTATATGACAACACTGTCTATATCTATCTATCTATCTATCTATCAATCTCGAGAGAGAGAGTAAAGGAAAAAAGATGGAAATAAGATGAAAAAGTAAAAGACAGGTTTACTGGCTAGATATCAAGACAAGGGACAGTGTATGAGGCATGAAAAAGAAAGGCATGAAATTAAATTACATTAAAATTTTTTATAGAGAAATAAAGCAAAAAACAAAATAAGAGAACACAGTAAAAAATATTTGTGTATATAAAACTAATATAATGTATAACATTTACATTAAAACAGACAGGTAACAAAGATTGGAAAGGGTAAGCAAAAGCATGAGAAAATGCAAGCAAAAAGTGAGAGAACAGAGGCATAAGCTAATGAATAAACTTAGTTGTTAACATCTATGGAATTTCAATCAGTCTATCTATTATAAAATGGTTATCAGATTGAAAATGCATTAAAAGTTAACAGGTGGTTACTTCAATGATTTAAACTATAGTTATCCACAATTTTCACATGTTTGCTTGATTAAATTACATTTATAGGAAGAAGGTGATATTTCAATGAAAGTTTCTTTTGTGTTAAGAATGTGCAAAAATCAAGATAGTTGTTCAAATTGTTTTATGATCTGTAAGAATTCACTGAACAATTTTATTGTAATTTGAAACCAAATTTTCACAGAGAAAATGTTTTAGAAAAAAATGCATCAAAATTAATTTTTGTTCATCCTGTTACTCTTCAGTATTTTAGACAGTAGCCATCCATATCTAGAATAGAAGAAATTGTTATAATTTTTCAACAGCAATAAAAACTGAAGCTAAATGAAGTCAGCTAGGTTATGCATCTAGACACATTCAACACCAAAAATTTAAAATTAAGTAGTCCTGATTCTTCAATGTTTCTCTTAATGTTTAATTATAACTGATATTTGTTTATATTTTTGTTCCTTCCTACCACGTTTCTGTTGCTTCAAGATTTTGTTGTTGTAGATTTAATTTATTATTTTTGTAATTTTGTCAATGTCAAAATCATCTAAGGCTGCCAGCATCTTTATTACAATTCTGTGAGGCACTGCCACTTTGTTCCTGTTCAATTTAGCTAGTGCAGATTTCACTCCAGATTTTAATATTTCTGTGTATTGCTGGTTGTTCACTTTCATCTTTCTTTGATATATTCATTCCATCTCTGAAGTATTTTTCCTTTCTCTACTGTCAGCATTCCATCCTTGAAATGTCCTAGATTATTATAATTTTAGTATATCATTACCATACATCTAATAAGCTGACCTGCCAACCTTTGTTATTTCAGGTGGAAGGAGACAGCTGTAACAGCTCTTTGAACACATCCTACTAAACACTGCTCGTCACAACTGACAAGTTTACAGAATGCAGTTGAGCATTGAAGAAAATTTGGAAGCTTGCTGTGCTATAAGGTTTTGTGTTAAACTGGGCAAAACATTACAAAGCCTTATGAAACACTCTAGACTGCTTATGGATTAACTTGTATGAACCAAGCATTTGTTTTTCAAAGGAAGTGAGAGATGTGGGAGGGAGAGGGATGTCAGAACATTAGAGTTGGTTGACAAAAATTTGCAATTTTCTGAGTGAAGTTAGTGTGGCAACTGTACACAGAATTATTCATAAAGATCTGAAGATGTGCAAAATTTGTTCTCAAGGTGCTCAGTAACAAATGGAAGGAACAACACATTAGTGACAGCAGGGAGATGTTTGAGCTCATTATGTACTTGAGTCTCTGGTGATCTGTTACGAAAACTGGATCGATAGTTATGATTCAGAGACCAAGTATTCTGATTCTCCCAGACCTAAGAAGTCCAGACAAAGCAAGTCTACTGGGAAGATTATGATGATCCCCTTTTTTAACAGCATGAGCATCATCTACATTAACTGAGTTTCCTCTGGCCAGATGGTCAACAAAGAGTACTTTGTGTAGCAAAGAGCAGAGTCATGCTGAAAAAACTTTTCATCTTTCGCAGAAGATTAGACCCTAGCAGACTAATATAATTATTGCTGTTTAGGTTTCCATCAACTTTTACCAATTTTCTTCTATTGCTTTTGATGCAACTCATTATATGTCCACCACCAATCTTACCATCTTTGTGGTGCATCTTGCATTATTTCTTTTTCCCACTGGTCTTCTTACATATTCTCTTGTATTAGAATGTAACTATTTTGCATTCATCACTAAAAATTACTTTTTGATACATTTCAGGGTAATACATCTATTCTATCCAGTGCAAAATCCTATCTTCACAATTTTCACTTGCTTCAACATTTTTACTCTCAAAATTTAACTGAGGTAATGCATCCACATGCGGAATAGTATTTCCTTTAATGTATATGATGCCAAAGTTGAGTGCCATAAGCTTAATCACCCATCTTAATATCCTGGGAGAGGTGACCTTTGGCAACTCTTCTGGAGGTTTGAATATAAATTCTAAAGGCTTATGATCAGATTTTAATAGAAATTTCCTTTCCAGCAAAATATTTTTCTTTTTGTTTAGGTACAAATTTTTTTCACAATTAAACTTGCATTTATCACTTTTTAATTTTCTCAAAACTTGCTCTGTTTTACTTTTGACCTCTTCTTTACTGCGCACACCAATGCCAATGTCGTTCTGATATACAATTATATTTTTAGTCCCCTCTGAAACTTTTTTGATGGCTTTTTGGAAAATGTGATTTGACGTTTTTATTCCAAATGGTAGACGAGTCCATCTTATTAATCCAACAGGGGTGTTCATTTTGGTGACTTCTTGAAACTTGTCAATTTTTATCTGATTATATGCTGACTTAAGGTCACCTTTAGCAAAGTATTTCATACCAGCACACTGTTTTAATGTTTGGCAATGGGAATGAATCCGAACAAATTCTTAAATCTTCACTGGGCTTGCATATCGCCACAATGGATGAAACTGAATACCTACCACCCTGGCTGACTTTTTCTAATATTCCTTGTTCCACCATTTTAGCAACCACCCAGAGCAGCATGTGAACAGGAACTTTTCAGGCTTGAAAATACATGGATTGACTGCTTTTTTAAGCCAAATACTTACCTTGTATCTCCTTAATAATCCAATATCTAGTTCTACAGATTTCATAGAATTTACCAGCTTCGATGTATCCACTCTTAGCACATCAATTCCTAAAAGACCATGGCTTTTAATGTTTTCCACTACTATGATGAGTATTATCTCAAATTTATTTTTTGTCTCAGATGTGCCTTCAAAACATCCTAAAATTTTGATGATTGACCCATTGAACTGCTTCAACTGGAGATTGCTTTCTCTTAACTTTTTCTACCCATTTTTCCCCCCAAATTCCTCAGTACCAACAGAACATCATTTCAGTATCCACCTACATGAGTAAAGTTACTCTGTTCAACTTCACCATTTCCCTACTTTTATCCTGTGCTTTTATCTCAAATACTTCTGTACTTTTAACTGGAGGATCTATATTTTCCACTTGTTTTTCATATGTGCATACCATCTGAAAATGATTCCTCTTTTCACACTTAAAACACCATTTCCCAAAGGCCTGACACTTATTTTTGCTCTTTTCATATTCCTTATTGCAATATCTGCATACAAGTAAGCTTTTAGTAGCACTATAAGTCTTCATGCTGCCTTTGCAGGTATTAAATTTTTGAATCAATTCTAAAAAACTCCACACATGCTTCCAGATTCATGAGCTTGAAGCCGCTCTAGAATTTTACATTTGTATGAGATGTCAAATATTCCTTCAATCAGTCTTAGCAAAATTAGCTCATCTTTGATAGACATTTGTTCCAAACCCATTCTTTCAAATTCACAATATCTCGATGCTTCTTCCATTCACTGTAGATATTGCATAATAGTTTTGTCTGATCTCTGTCTACTTTTGAGAAATTTAGTTATTTCTGCTATAACCAATCGTTTTTTTTTGGGTGGGGGGAGTTGTACATTTGCTTTTATGATGGCAGCAATATATTCATACACTAAGTCTTCTAACACTTTGGAATAGACCATGACAGAGATTCTTTTATGGCCTCACACCCAGCTGAGGCCAAAACATATCAGTAACTTCATTTTCTCCTCAACTAACTTTGGTGTCCTTTAACATTTTTTTTACTGTTGCTGATGTTGCAAAACACCTAAGTCAGGTTTCCACATATTCAGGAGCCTCTATCGTGGTTAAGCAAGAAATTGGCGATGCCATATTGTAATGATAAGTATTCTCTCTGACAGATGTAGTCTCATCAAGAAAAGGTGACTCTTCCATAATTATAGCGATACTGTCGTTTATAATTTACATATCACTACATTAACAAAATTTGTCTGTTTCTTAATACTTTGCTTAGCTTTTGGAAGGCATCTTTCACTATCCCAATAAACCTTTGGGTTTCAGGATCACACTTTCTGCCCTCAGTATCTTCCTAGATATTTAAACTGTTGTGCTTGTTTGATTTTAGTGTGTCTGGTTGATATTTTTCATGTTTGGCTATTCCTTTACTAACAACCATATATTACATCTTCTTGCAGTTGAAATTTAGTCCTTTCTTCACTATTTTCTGTAGGAATTCTTGTAGTTTTTCTTTATCAAGAGCACTAAACTCATAAACATTCGCTATAAAGCTATTCAATGTCATAAATGTCAAGGATCAAATGTTGATTTTTGTCTGATGCTACACTACAGCTTACTTATACAATTCAATGAATGTTTACCAAAATCAAAATGGAAAAAACTTAGTCATTGCTCAAATAGCAGAGTATTAATAAAAAATAGTAAAAGCTCACATAAATGAATAAATGTAAAAGTTGAGAATTGACTGCAAAACAAAATATGCAAATCACACCCATTAAGGTAGAGATCATTTTTATGATTTTGCGATTTATTTGTATATTTTTAAAATAAAAACATTGGTTCCAAAATGCATCATTGTTAAATTAAGATATTCCTAGATATTCTCTAGAATTGTTTTAACTCATCAAACTGCCAAAACATGACATTATGGTCATAAAAAAAAACAACAACAAAACACATTTTTAAACGAGGACAAGGAATGAAAAAATACTGAACCATTTAAAAACTTCGACATGCACGAAATTCAAAAATAACCTTTAACACTTGTTAGTTAGCAACAATACCACCATAATCATAATGAATGGTTCACATTTCCTAACTCTAATAACCGAAGGAAAATAACACAGGGGTTACCTTTCCTTAGAACACTTTTAAATCAACACTATCGCGGTGATGTTGGTTAAAATTTTTAATTTAAAAATACTATCCTATCGGTACAACATTCATTCTCTCTCTCTCTCTCTCTCTCTATATATATATATATATATATAATTATATATATGTATAAACAAATTATTTGTGACAATTCTCTTGCTTTTTTGCAAAAGTATTGTCACAAATACTTTTTCTTTCGATTATTTTCAAGTCAGTTTTTTACTTTTAAATACTCCTGTTAAGTTTAGTCAACGTAAACAACACCTCATTGCCCCTCGTGTTTAGTTACTCCCCGGTGTCCATTTTCATTTTTGTCATACAAAAACAGTCAATCCATTTTCATAATTTCTCGCCTACGTTTTAAATTTTGTTTCAATGAAAACACAAGAGAAGCACCAAAACAAAGTCTTCCCAAAATCTTGGTTCATACTGTGTAAGAAAAAGTTACTGGATCAAACCCAAACACGAGTCATCACTTTTAAAATTTTTATTTTATATCTTTAATAAAATTTTAAGGTACAGTGTATACACAAGTACGGACTGGCCTTTGTCCTGTCTCGATATGAAATTTTACTTTAATGTTGAATGGCAATTTAATCGACAATCTCATTATTAACACAGTAGTAACTACATTAAACACTGTGGTTATCATGGATTTTGCAAGTAATAAATGTTCTAGTTATAGTAGTTCTTTTTGATTTGAAAAATCAGACCTTCAAAAGTGAGTTTGTTAATCAATTCAATCTAAAAAGCATATCAATCTCTTTGTTAAATTAGTTAAGCAAACAAAAATCATTTTTTTTACCGTGTGTACACGTCAACAGAGATGAATAATTTTGAAAACAGTTATTTAATGATTCATTAACTTAACCCTCTAGTCTAGTAGCTTGCAGATGTTATACCAAACAAAGAGCACACGTGTTTATGATCAGCAATACGTAAATAATAAATGCGTGTTGAATACAAAATAGGTTTGTTTATTTTTTTTAAAATTTTGATGGACAATAAAAATAAATAAAAACTCCTTACTTGGGAGAAAAGCATGACTAGTGAATCCACTAAAAAAGACATGATGATTGCTGCTCAGTTATTCTTCACCAATTCTCAGTTGTGCTGTTTGTTTATTTAACGGATGCCCATCCGTCCAGCAATCAGCAGTATCTTCTTAGAGCCATCCAAGATAATACAAGACACGAACCGGTCGAGAAATGTACTTACATCGCCATCTTACTTGTTGACATCACCGGTGCTATTATCAGGAATTTAACAAACCGAAGTTGTTATTGGCCAGTCAGTTCTGGCATTTTTCAAACTTTACTATTACAAAATCTTATTTTGTAATGATTTAAAAAAAATAAAACTTCCAATAAATATTATAAGTCTTTAGCAAAATGTAACATGAGGTATTTATTTTAAATTCTGATAGTCATAGATGCTTTATAGTCATTTCAATCAAAGGGGATTCCAATAAGGGATTCCCAGAGTTAACCAATAAGAATTTCGCTTACATCGACTTATAGCGGGAATCCCTGGCTGTTCTGTTTTACAGTTTTACACCAGCGGCAGGGTGGATTACAGTCGTTCTTTTCGGATCCAACTAAGCAAGACAAATCGTGATTTGGACTCACAAGAATTACGTAACTAAAGTCATCTCATTCGATGCTAACTAAGAATATTCTCGAAGAGGTGCTTGGATCTTCTTTTGTTGTTGCGTATACCCCAGATTGCTAGTCGGAGCACATGTTCTAACAGGAAGACGCCATTTTGTCGGCTGTAAAGATGACAGTGGAACAGTCTTCTCTGCAGCAGCAGCAACAACAACTCAGTCAGGTAAGGACACAAACTCTGTCCATCCTCACATTCATCTTCGACCATATCCGATGAAATTATTCCCAATGGTGTCTGGATTTTACCCTTGTTATCGCTGTTTCTGTATCGCAAAATCGGATGTTGCTATATACCCCCCATGGTCTTTACTGTCAGCAGTAGCCAAAGTTACAGCTGCTACTGTCGTTTCTATTTCTACTCCCCCTCTTACTTCTCTCCAATTTTTGATTTTAGTATACTGTCAAGTAAAATGTGATTATTAATCATTTTTAAGAAATTAAAATAAATCTGATTTTGACGAAAAGTTATTACTCAATATCATCTATATTTGATTCGCCGACATTTTCTTTTTCCACGTTAAAAAAAGTCGTTGACCTGTGTAATTCTTGCTGAATTCAATCTCTGATCTGTCCAAGAGTCTCTAAATATTTTGTCAGTAGATTCCGAATAAAATGTAAAATAATTTTAGTAGAGTATTAATATCTTCTCAACAACATCGAAGTCCCCAATTTATCATGCTATTTTAAGTAAAATTCTGATTGTCTTGTCACCTGAGCTAACCGCGCCCCTCTCTTGTCTGTGGCTTTGGCCTCAAAATGGGGGTTCAGATTTTTAGATATCACACGCCTAATGTTTGTCTCTATATTTACAAAATTATTTTAATATAGAATTTGATGGTTAAAATTTTTACTAGAATTTTTTGTAGTATTTACACATGATTAATCACTTTTCCAATCATTGTTTTGAAATTCCAATCTTCTGAAGAACTGATCCTCCATTATTTGTAATCATGATCTGGTCTTAGGCTCTTCTTAGCCGTTCTTTTCTGCAATGTACCAATCTGATGTAAATAAAATATATTTTTTTCATTTTAAAGAAATGTTTTAGACGAGTTCATGACTAAACTTTAAGTTCCTCATTATTCATAGACAATGCTGTTTGTTCGTGCTGGCATCACGTTAAGACACGCATTCTTCTGTTGTTGTTGTTGTCCAGGTTGTAAACAACATACCTCATTACAGAAAGAAATGATGTCAGAATAATACAAACAGAAATAACTAAAACTCGTTACGTTAAAATGTTAAGAATTAAAGATGAATTACTTACATTGATAGATCTAATTTTCTTATATTGTTTTACTGAAAAAAAAAACAAAAAAAACCCACTGAATTTAAGAGTAATTGTTAAAAGCACAAATCATTTATTCTTCTAACGTCCAAAATTTTAATCTTAAAAAAATTGATTCAAATAATTAATACTACTACTGTTATTTATTACTGATACTTATTAATTTGTAACTTGAAAACGTCTGAAGTTTAAGACAAGTTTGGTCCAGTGGCATCATCATAGTAATAAATAAATAAAGTGAATGTGGAAAGGGTGTTAACTCCTTTTAGTGTCATCATATCATGTTTGTACAGTTTGTATATATTGCTCAAGGGAATTGAATAACATACTTACACTCTAAAATTGATGGATCTTAAAATTTGTTGGGTAGTTTTTTTTGCGTGGAGAGGATTTAATTTTTCCAATATATGTTGTTTAATTTTTAAACGCTTAGTATTGACTTTTCAGTTTAAGTTTTAATTCTTTCTTTTATTAAGAAGACTGTTTCTCTTCTCGATGATTCATCAACGATTATCATTTAATTCTAGACAATTTTTATTTTCAAATTTTATGTAACTTCGTTATTTAAAAAAAAAACTAAAACATTAATTTTTTCCCAGAGCATTTTTTTTTGTATTTGACTAAATTCTGAGTGAATATTGCTTCTTACTTTTTATCACTAATTTATCACTATAATTTTCATTTTTCAAGAGCTTCATTGAGATAAAATTTGTAACATTTCTTATTATTATTGTTTAGTTACATAATTGTTCGCCAGCTGGTGTAAAAATTTCTGATTTTGTTTACATTTTTTATATTGATTTATTTTTCTGGATAACTTTTTTTTGTTGTCGTATATTTTATTTTTTTAAATATACTTTACAAAAAAAGAGATAGTCCCCCTCCATTGTCTTTTTCAATTAAAACAAATATTCTTGATACAGAAAATCTGCCCATATTTTTTTTAATAGTAGCTGACATTAAGACAAAAATCAGATGAAACTGAAGCCTTTTTTATTTCTCCTTAAATCTTTTTGGTATGTGAAGAAGAGTGAAGACGATTCTTTTACTCCGCCCCCACTTACACACACACTGTTTTCAGATTGCATTATTATACTAGTAAGCATTAATTAAGCTTTATTTAAGTTATTTTCGCAGTTAGTTGCTCTTGACTCGAGTCTTGTGTGCCTTTAATTTTATAGTAATAAAAATCTTAAGCTAATTAAACATTTACAAAATTTCATTGTTCACTTTTTTTTTTTTTGAATTTCCTTTGAATGTGGGTTTTAAATAAGGCTAAAAAAAACCTAACATACAATTTTTTTTTCAAAATTTTACTAATGGCTATTTTTAATCAGGTTATTTGGCGTATGTTTAACTTTAAAAAAGCTTAATAAAAACTTTTCGTTTGACTTGCTCTTTTTGTCTTACTTGCAGTAAAATCAGTTTCCCTTTCATGGAAATGATGAATCATTGGTTGACTGCTTAAGGATAAGGACTAATTTTTTTAAACCTTGTACAATACATTCTTTGTGTTGGGAATTAGAAATAGTTATATATTTTAAAATATTGAAGTACACATAAACTAAAAAAGTGATAGTTGAAGTTGACATATTGAATTGATATTCATTCTCTTGAGAATTTGATGTGTCATTATATAATAATTTCATTACGTCTGCAAAAAAATAATAAATAAAATCCAATATTTTTAAGCCGATTCATTTTTTTTTTAAACGAACTTGTATTGATTGAAATCTGATCATCGAACATAATTGCTGTTACTTTATTTTAGTTACATGTTAATAATGCGCATAAAAAGGTTGAGTTTTGAGTGGAGATGCATAGGAAGAATAGGTAAACAATTCAGTTCTGTTGTACTCTTCTCACATTCAAACGTTTTTTATTCTTACATCATTTGCAAAAACTGACATTAATTATTTGTCTTGTAAGAATTTCAGTTTTTGATAATTTTTAACAATACTTGTTTAAAGTTTAGATACTGCTAAACACTTTTTACTTTTTCGATATTGATTCATTATTTCATAATATTATGTATTTTCCCCTTTCTGAAGAGTTGAATTAAGTAAAATTAATGTACTGTTAGTAGACTCTTGTATAATTTTGTTTGAGATTTTTTATTAAACAAGTAATAAATGATTGCCAATTTCTTAGGTTTTAATTTGACTAATTGTATTTCAGTTTTGTAATTCTCGATTGTAATTCGGGAATATTTTTGAATGAGCAATATTAAAATAGTGATAATATTTTTTTCTTTTTAAGTTTACAAATATTGTAAGATTTCGTCATCATTAGATATCAACTTTTTCATATTTTTTATCCTTTTAATCACTGGTTAGAATAGTTAAAAAGATAATCTACTTTTAACTTGTTTGTTAAGATTATAAATAAACCTGCTTCAGTGAATTACAGTTATTTAGGTTAAGTAGTTGTTCTCTATGCACCTTATCTATGACAAAGCAGCCATTCATAAATGAGTTTCTAGTTTGTTAGCTTCTCATTTGTAAGGAAGGTAGGCGGTAACAATAAATTCTTAACACGCTACCTGTGTATTGTTTCACTTAATTTAAATTCTATTAAAGAAAGGATGTTTGTTAGATATCATTTGTCAACATAAGTAGTGACAACTGGGTAAATTCTCATATGACTGAATGAGGAAATGCACACAAAAATTGTTTTGTTTTCAACTAGAAAAATTTAAGTACAACTAAGAACTATTGCTTTCAATTTTAAATGTTGTATATTAGTTTAAATAACCTGCAATAACTGCTGCATTTTACGGTTTTTAAATATTTTGTTTATACCGAAACAGGTTTGGTAAAGTGATGATTACTCTTGTGCTGTTTCCTTTTTCTTTAAAGAAATGTTAATATTTTTAACTTGTTCTCTGCATTCGGTATTTTCATGTACTTATTTGTAGTATTGTTACCTACATTAAATTTGATAATTGTTTTATATCATTTTGTAAAGTAACGATGTCAGTTCTGTTAGAATATTTCAATTTATTTCTCACAGCTTTGGTTACATAATCATTTTAGCAGTTTAAATGAAAATGGACATTATGAAAACAGGTGATTTTATCTCGTTTTAGACATGTTTTTAGTGGTTTAGTAGACTGATTTTAAAATATACATACCTTTTTGTGAGTTAACATTTTTTTTTTTCATTTATTTCATAAATTTAATCCTTTTTTATCCTGTTCTTTAAATAGGAAATAACTTGATAACTGATCCATATAAAATTTAAATTATTTTGATGGACAATTTCTCAGTGTGAAAGTAACAAGTTGTATGTGTATATGTTGTTAAGTGCTTGATAATGTTAATCAGGTGGTTACTATCATGAAGTATTTGTATACAGGTAGAAATCTATAATTTGGAATACCTAATCTTTAAGGAAAAGCATGAATCCTTCTCTTCTCTTTGACTCATTATGGGTCAAATAGCAGGGCAGACTAGGCTCTCTAACTTTGGGTGGTGCCCAGCCTAGGATGAGGACAACTTGGAATTCAAAACCATGGAGAAGGCAAAGAGAAACCATTCCACTATTTTTTTCTCCAAGAAGTTTTGGCAGTTCACATATAATAAATAAAAGGAATCTTTGGAGAGTCATGATTGCCTACATCCTGAAATTTTGACTGTTCCACTTAGATGATTAGTTCAGTACAATGCACCAAACTTTCATTTTCTTACATCAGCTAAAGTTAGTAAATGTCTCTGTACTAACATTTGTGCTTCTAATTGTTGCAGTATTTTAGTAACAGATATGGACAGATGGTTTCTTCAAGTCTCTCTCTCTTTCTCTCTTTTGAAAGAATCTATAGAATCTACAGAAGTTAAATAAATGTGCATAAATCTCTACCAGATTACATTTTTTTGTGTTTAGTAAATCTAAATCTGATCCAAGTGATATTGATCCCAAGCAAAGCACACAGGTACTCCAATAACCATAGACAGAGAGCCAGCAAGCTATGTACTCTGATATTAGATATATATAAATAGTCTTGCAATTATAATTGCTAGTAAAAGAAAAATCTATGGATTTTCTACTTTCCAGTTTTGTGTCTTGTGTATAAAAATGATTAAAATGATTTCAATTGTATTTTGTCTACTACTTAATTCAGTTTTAATTAGCTGTCTGAAGAATTAGTTATTTAAATCATTTGCAGATTTGTTTTAGTGGTTAGTGCTACAAACTTATCAATAAGAAAGAAAACTTATTTCAAAGACAAATAACTCTTTTTCTCTAATTAATCTATCACTTATAAATTCTGATATCCCTATGACCTGTGTGTGTGTGTGTATATACACACACACACACACTTGATTGAGAAGTTTATAGCCAAATAACATGATTCTTATTGTTATCCAAATACTTCTTCCATCTATACTAAGCTTTTTTGATTGTAGTGGACATTTTTGAGTAGAGATCAAAAAACTCTTCAGGAAGCAACCAAAAATACTTGATCAAAATAACTAAAAGTGAATATTCTATAAGACTTTAATCAAAGTAGAGGTTCTTAAGAGTTCTTGGCCTGATCCAACTTCACAAAATCTAAGTAAATGACTAAATATCAGATTTTGTTTTTCTTTAAAGGCTTCTTTGTCAATTTGAGGACATTCCAGTACCCATTTATTTTAAGATGGATAGGTGGTCATCATGTTCAGAACCAGATTACACAGCATAGCTATATCAACTTTTATATTTGTACAAATGTATTGTATTATAAGAACAACATAATACTGTGTACTTTCTAGGATGTTTAACCTTGATATACTTTTACAGTTTCTTCAACAGTATATCTTCATTTTTGATTAGCATATTTTAAATTATTTTACTCTTTCAAGCAACAAATTTATCAGATATATTGCTCTTATATCTTATTGGGCTGCATGCAGAACAAGGAGTGTATCTTCTGTAGATACAAATAGGATTAATGTCAAAACTTAGTCACAAGTTTCTTAATTTTTAGAAACTGCCATTTTTCTTGCTTCTATGAAAAGGGTGTTGCTTTTTACTTATATTGGTGAATACTAACACAAATCTTTTCTACAGAATGGAGATATTTCTAAACTGATATTTCCTGCACTATCTAGTGTTTCACTTGCTCTCTATGCTATAACTAAACATATTTGATATTGAGCTGGAGGCAGTTGAAACAAAAATCTTGAGTAGACAAGTTTGAAAATTAAATACATGGACTGATCTATAAAGATGACTTTGTGTCCAAAACTAGAAAACTATCCATCTCAGTTGCCTCTTTTTTTCTTCTTTTGATTGATTTAAGAAGTGGCTTTCTTTTGGCTGATCTACTGTAACGGTGTGAATTGGAGATACCATACTGTGGGTTGATTTTTTAAATCCCGTTATATTTGCTGCCTTACAGTGAGGATATAATTTTCTTTCATCTAACACACTTTTCTAATAACCCAGATTAACCTGAAATAGGATGCAGTTCCTTTTTCTTTTATTAATCAATTTTACATTTGAAAGTGGAATTCCCTTTCCGATGCTATTTGACTTTTAAGTGAAGATTTAAGTGCTCATTGCATTTTCAGGTTGGCCAGCAATATAGTACCATTTCAAAATCTAATCCTCTATATTATATCACAGTTTGGCTAAGAAGTTTATACTCCTGTCATATTCACTAGATTATCATTTATTCCAATTTATGCAACATCCACTTAAAGAGATTAAATTCCTTGGAAAAAGGTACCTACAGCAGTTATTTGCTTCAAAAATATTTTTGGGAGGATGAAATTGGGAAGTTGTCAGAAGATAGTGGAACAAAATGGTAAATATATTCTTCAATAATGGTGAAAATAAAGTTCTTTTTGTTTTATTTAAAATAAACTGACTGAATTTTCATTTGAATCCACATAAATACAAATGGCATACTCTCAGTTCACTTTAGAATGAAAAGTTAGGTGTTACCACTGTTGTTTAATGTCTAGGTCCAACATTTGTGAATAATTAGAAATTGGCCTTTAAACAACACAAGATAAAATAAACTTGGGTATTTTTAAATTTCAGCTGGTTGCTATGGTAACCAGTCTACTTAAATCTTAAAACCATGGACATCATGTCAAAATGCTCTAAACTCCTTTTTATAAGAAATGCCTATTTTATCCATTGTATAGTGGGTAATTAGTTATAAACATGTTTTGCATCTTCCTGTATGTTGATATTTAAAGGCTTACCTTTACATAGGTTCAGGTTCTAGATTTTCTCTCTCTTTTGCTTGGATTCCGTTGTTTGCTTAACAGTAGTATTATCCTATTGAGGTCAGCAGCATATCCTTGTGTATTTGCATAGTAGCTAACCCCTTTTGTTTTCTGATCATATACATTATACATTTATGTAAAAGAGGTACAATTAGATTTTGATTTGGCTTGTAATCATGCAACAGGTGATGGAACTTTTTATAACAGTAAAATATATTCTTTAAAATTATACTTGTAAACCAACTCTTATTGGATGTCAAGTCACAAATGCTAATACTTATTAAACAAACTCTATGGACTAGAAAGTTAACACAACACTTGTCTTTTAGTGACTTTGTATACTGCTGTCATTTGTACTTGGTTGGTAACTATTTTACATTAAATACGGTTACAACCTTGTTTCTGACAGTTTTAGTGAAAAATCAAGTAGTTGCTGATAATGTCAGTAAAAAAAGGAAGCAACTACATGTAATTTGTATTTTTTATTGGGCACCATATTGGTGGATGCGAGATCATGGACACTAGTGACATGGATGATTTGCATTTGTTAGCCTGCTACATATGCAAATTACTTCATCTAATAAAAATACTGGCACTGAGAATTACATGTTATTCAGCTTGGTACTGTGTATTTACATTATTCACTGACATAAAAGAGTGAGGTTTGAAAGCTACTGAACACTATTACTAGCCACAAGTTATCTGAACGAAAACTGATTGACAGTAAATTAGACATGAAATTAATCTCAGAGTTTGATGACTTTGTCAGTTGTATCCATAGTTAAATTGGTTGATAAAGTGGAACTGGTGTAAAGCTTATGTGGGTAAAGCAGACTGAGCATGTCCTACCTCTGCACAATAGGAGGAACATCTATCATTTACCAGTAACTGAGAATGGAGATGGTAGATGCACATTGGATAAAGAATGTGTTGTATATTGCTTTCACAATGGATTTGCTTGTGGTATATAAACATAGTGGCTAGGCAAATCTATGGACATATACCTTACAGGACTGTGGAAATTGAGAAGATGCCTGAACATGTCAGGAGGGTCATATGGAAGAGCCTCTGTGCTTCTTTCAGGATGGCTTTATATGGCAACCAATGTAATGAACTGAAGAGCAAATGCAATTACAAAAGGTTTGAATGATGAGATGACTGGCATCCTCCTCAAACAAATGATAGTGGAGACTGTGGCAAGAATGAAAACAAGATGAATCTACCTTAGGAGACTGGTGCATGGAGAGGCAAGAAAATGAACATATTGGTCAATGTGAGTTCCTTGGTAGTGGGAGTTCTATTGGAGAATGAGAATGTGATGCTTGAGACTCATGAATTATGCCTAACACAACCACCTCACTGAGCTGGATGCTTTGCTGAAGGGCATTAACTTGGTCCTCCATGGTCAGGCCAGAGTATTATATTTTCAGTGTGTGTACCATAGAATCTCGGATACACTGTGCAGGATACGTTCTAAGGCTAGTGATATGTTAATACAAAGAAGGATGGGTATACTCAGGAAGTTAGTCAAAGAGTATGGGTTGTCTGTGAATGTGATATATAGTGGACATTCAGGATTGAGTCACAACACAACCACATACTTTGTAAAGAATTTTGCCCTTACACACATAAATTGTGAATAAGAACACATGAATAGTGGCAGACAATAGACCTGGCACTAGTTCACTGGTAGAAGAGAACATTAGCAGTAGATGGCATCCACTAGAGTGGCAATGGGTATAACCCACTACAGCAATGGCCATTATTCAACATTACTGAATGTGGCCTATTGTGTTTCTCTGCGTCCCATCAAACATTATTAACCAGCTGGGGTTTATGTTCTACAAGTGAGGTCCACTGCTGGAGCTCCTCACATATAATGACACCATGTTTTGTAATAGGGAGTTTAGGACATTTGCCAATGGGTAGGATGTGCATCTGCATTTCCAATGCATACATGTTCTTGTAGGAAATAGACTAGTGTAATGTTGTAATGTAAACATGGAAAGTATTATAGCCAGAATGGTGTCCCATTCAAGAAGCTGTATACTGGTATAATATGACCACAAAATATTACTCCTCAAAATCAACTGCAAAGGGTGGTACATTGACACAGGGTAAGCTGAAAGGGATCATTATAAGGTCAGCACCAAAATACAAGAAAGAATATGGCCTGTAAGGTGGGTCACATTGTTAGATAAAAGCAATGCAAAACTCATGTGCAACCAAGTTCAGGTTAGATGAGTGACTGGAATTGTTAGCCAAAATTCAATCTTGGTGGGACACTGTGCCACATAAAAGATCTTTGTCTCTTCTTAGGATTGAACATGCCAGTAGGTGATCATCTGAGAGCAAGTAGGAAATTGCAATAAACTTAAGTGAGCCAGACAACTTTCTGGAAATGGACACCTAGCAATGAAGTGATGGCAGAAATATGACCTCATCTCAACAAAAGAGATTGTCCTCAGGTTATATCTACTGTGATCAAGAACTCGGTATGAAGTGTAGCAAAGAAATGATTAGCAGCCTATCTTGTCAACAAAAAGGAGTGGCTGTGTGTTACCTATATTTTTTCTGGATGTCATATTGGCAGAAGTGAAAATGCTTGAGTGAGTGGCATAGTCAATTTACGTGCATTAGTCTTCTGTATATGCAAATCATCTCACTTAATAAAACACTGACATTTAAGCAAGCACTGGCACTATAGTTCTTTTGCTTATGACATGTCCTAGTAGGTTCATGATGTTTAACCCATAAGATCACTTACCATTGTTTTGTGTAAGATTGTATTTTTCAACAGCAGCCATGAACCATTTGGGATTGCAACCATGATCATTGTCTATGTAAGCATAAGTGCCTTGCAGTTTTTCATTGGTTATTATTTATCGATGACCCTTTGGAAGCTGGTCACACTGTTTATGATTCCAAATGAAATTTGTTGAAATTGGTCCACATGTATCAAAAACCATGTAAGACTTGTCTTTCAAATTTATTTCTATTTGGCGATAGGCACATTTGAGATCCAGAGTGTTAAAATATTTGTATTTGGTGATTTCACTTATTTTGTTAATGCAGGGTATTGGTTAGGCATCCAATTGTGTAAATGGTTTTATAGTTTGTGAGTAGCCTATAACCATTTGCTTTTTATTATTTTCAGAGGATGTTATCAAGATTTGTGCTCTCCATGGGGATTTACTTCAATTATTCCTCTTCTTAGCATTCTGGATATTTTCAATTGAATAAATCTCTTGTCTTCAGAATATTTCCTAGATTTGTTGGCTACTGGTTTACCATTTGTAGTTAAATTATTGAAGAATGGAGGGAAGGCATGCTGTACCTCCATGGCGGCCAGGCCACAAATATCTAACACCTGTTTGGAGCTCCCGAAAAGGAGTTTTAACACTGGAGTACTGGCTGGAGAAATCTTGACCTAGTATGGTGTTGCAGCATAGACCTAACATTACTTGGAGTTTAATATTGCCAAAAGTACTCTTTTTACTTTTATTTCAATGGCTTTTTATTTTGTTTGATGGCTTTCCTTCTGAGGGTTGGCAGGATTGTGTCTTGATTAAGGGATGAGCCTCATGAAACAGAGTGGCTCTTGCAGTGTGTCTCGATGGTGACGGTACGAGGTAATGCTTTCTCCATCATTGTAGCTGGCAGAAGATACCAACAAAAAATTAAAAAAAAATTAAAAAAATTTTTGTTTATAGATACTTTGTTCTCTTTTACTTGTAGTCTGACCAAAAAATAATGCACAATTTGTGAAGATAATGAAACATTTGCCATATTTATTTTACTATTTTACCTTTGAAAGGCATTTAGGAGACATAGCTGATACTATATTGATTGCCTGTACTGATGAACTGGGAGAAGGAACAGATTGGCAAATCTTTTTCTTACACTTGTGGCATATCAATTTTTGTGAAAGGCACAATGAAAAGGCGTGAGAATTTAATCCTCAAAATAACATTTACGTTGAACCAAGGTAACAGTAACAAGTAGTTCAAAAGACTCTGAGAAGGGTTATACAACTGTATGAACATGGAGAGTTTAGAGCATTAGGAGGTGCAGAAACAAGAGGATTTGAAGATAGAGGAAATACTCTGGGCAGATGGAAAAATACAGACCTAATAATAGTCCCAAAATAGGAGTAGATGGACTTAGTTTAGCTCTGACAATTTCAGTTTACATGTAAGATGCAGGCTGTTTCTGAGCCATGTCTAATAAGATAGTCTGATTGTAAGCTGTTGTCAGGTCTAAAGTTTTTTTTTCCAAGTAGTCTTTGTCTTATTTGGTGAGACAATATTCTGTTAATAAAGGTGTCCCTTATAAATTCTTCCCGGGCTTGTTCCACTGTCAATGCCTTGAAGTCGCAGTCCCTGCTTATTGTCTTTAGGTACTGGTTTAAATTTTTGCCCAGTTGTTGTCTCCTAATAGTGAGTATGTGATGAGCAAAAATGAAGTTTTCTTTTCTTAATGAACATTTCTTCTGAAATGACAACAGCAGTTTCATAGTCCTGGAAAAAAGAAATATTTGTGTAAATCCATGGAGACATGGTTAAATAACTGAGTAAAATTTCTAGGGTTGCAAGAAAGCTGTCAAAGTTTTCCAGTGGTACCTGCTATCAGTAGTATCTGAGCCAGATGCATCTAGGTTTAAGTTTTCAGGCTTCAGATACTTGTCCATAATTGCATTGCTTCATATTGTAAAGAAAAACAGATGGGCATTTAAGCTTGTAGTGAAGCTTTATTCAATGCAATTTGACTACTGCCCATAAGTGATGTTTGACCTTTTCTTTTATAGGCATGTCATTCGAGGAGGAGACAACTATGGTTGCCTTTGCCTCAGATATATTAGAAATATTTGCACTAATTTATTTAGTGGTGTGAGATTTTATTATGCAACTAGATGGTTGTTAATCTTATTGTAAATAAATATATATAATAGTATAGTTATTGATATTTATTTTTTAATTTCAGATATATAAAGATTGTCATGGCTCATAAGATAATCTCAAAAGAGGAACAATATATTGTAAAGTTAGTGAGTGATGAAAATATAATATTGCAAATAGCAAAAATGTTGGATAGAAATCATAGAACAATCATAAGAGATTGAAAACATTAACATAAGATCAAGAACAAAAAATGGCTTTAACAATATCACAAAAAGAGATTTGAAAAAAATTAAAAAGGTAATAAGCAAGAATTGATTAGCAAGAAAATATTTGAAGCTAATACTGTAAATGTAAACTAAAGAAAATGCAGAATATTAAGAGCACCGTGTAAAGACATGAAAACAACCAAACTACCACCTTTATTTAACATAAAACAGAAACATAAATTGGGTGAATAAGTACATGAAAACTGATTTCTTAATAGTAATTTTTAATGATGAATTTACAGATATGTAGGATGAACCAAATGGCTGGACTAGAGCCTGGACCCTTTATGGAAATGGTCAACTACAGAACTTACATAAATAATGTTTTGAACTAGTACTGTAGGCAGTAAAATTATAGGACCATGCAAAGTTGATAATGGTATTGAGATAAATGTGGAGAATTATTGTAAGTTCTTGGATAAATGTTTTTTGAATGATACAGATCATAAACCAAATAGTACATTCATGAAGTAACAATGCTTTCTCACATTCTGCAAAGATGACTTTTGTCCCCAAAAGGTTAAATATACTGAATTAATGAAATGGGCTCCAGCTTCTTCAGATTTTGATCAAATAAAAAAAAATTAAAAGATTTATATAAAAATGGAAAACAATATGCAAATAAAGTATTCTTTGAGTAACAATAAAAACAGCAAATAATGTTGAAGTTGAAACAGCAGCAAAGTTAAAATTGATAGAAGACTAAAGATTATAGAATGTTATGGAGCACATATTAACATAATTTATTGAGGCATAGTGGAGTAATCCTCTTTTCTCTCCACCAGCTATGGGTAAATAGCAGGACAGACTGGGTTCTTCAGTGGCATAATATTCTCGTTCCTTGACTTCTGAAACATTTGACATCCTTCCCAAGGAATTTCAAAGTCAGAAAAGCAGCTCTACTCTTTCAGGCAGTGTACTTTTACACCACCTAGCCCAGTAATTGAACTCCCAACAAACTTACAGAATAGAAACCAGTAATTATATCCACTTGTTATGTGGGAGAGGACACTTAGGCAGTAGAATAACTTTGATAATGAAACCAATATGGCCAATACTTTATCTGTAGAAAGTACAATATGAAACATCCACTTATAAGCAATTATTAGATATTTGCAATAGTTTAAAGGAGCCAAGGGCTTTTGCATGATACTGTACAATACAATTTAGTTTTAGCATTGAATGTAAATATCTAACACTTATTTCTAACTTTATATTGTGTTGATCAAGAATTTTTTATGTTCAGTTTCCTGTTTTTTATTTCATGGATTAAATTATTTTTTGAAAATTACTTTCTATGACACCATCTTTGATTAGTGAATTTATAGCCTGAGTATAAGCCTACAAGAATATATGTAGTATAGAGGGGTTAATTTGTGCAGATCATTCACAAATTGAACTTAAATTTAAGTTATGAAAAATACTGATAGATTAGAAATATATTCAGTTTGAAAAGAGTTATTTATTGGCACAAGGCCAAGTGTATGGGACACCAAGTGAGGATTGGACTCACTACTTAGTAGTAATGATCAACCAGGCTAGCTTGTTAACAATTAACTTACACTGAGGTGCCCAGAAAATATTTTGACAGTATATCTAACCACAAAGTTGGAATCTGAATTATTGAAGTCAAATGTCTTGTCCACGTGACCACATTTGTTTGGAAAGAGTTAACAGTAAAGTGTCAGTAGTTATTTTTATTACATCATGAAAATGTTTAGATGGTATTTTTCAGTATTAGTAGTGATTTAAGATAATTTAATACAAACTAATTCTAGTTTTTGTTTTGTCAGCATGAGTGCTGAATTTAACTGGCACTTTTAATATGAATCTGATGGTTATATTATCTGCAATTAAGCTCTTTAATAAACAATGGCTACTAATTCTTGTTTTTCATCTGCTAGTTTTATTGCCAAACATTTGTTTTGCCATTCAAATTTTTAATATCTGAACTAACAAATTTACAGTGAGGAGTTATAAAGTATGGAAACTATTCAAGCTAACTGTAATATTTAATATAACTACCATGAAGTGAATGAACTAAGTTTTTATCTCATCACTTGGCTTTTCTTTAATATGTAACCATGGTAATGGGAGTGATCTCCCAGGCTTATGTGCAGCAGTCAACATATAACCTTCAGTATGTTTGCTTAGTGCCTAAAAAGTTCCTGTTATCCAGAATGACATTTAAAAAGTAACATGTTTAAAATTTAAACTTTCTAGATCAGCTTATTTACAAAACATATCAAGATTGAAACAGTGGAATAAATAATTTATCAACTATTTTAAGTACAAAAAAAAGGTGGGCCATCTTCTTATAACTCCTCACTGTAAATTTGTTTGTTAAACAAATTTTACAAAAGATGGTTACAAGTTTTAAAGTAGTTCTTTCATCAGTTAATACTCACTAGTCTTTTTTACCTCTATGTTACTTGTCCATCTCTTACACTGAACCAGAGTATGTGATTATGACATTCAGCACTATCGGAGCCAGTTATTGAATTCAGTGACAGGGAACTAGATATGTTTTAACCAATTTTAACTATAAGGCCTAATTAAAGTGTTGGTTAAATGTTAAATATCACATGCTCTGGTTCAGTAGAAGAAACAGACACCTGATAAAAAGCTAAATAAGATTAATAATATTCCCTAAGTATGGAAAGTAGAATGAGAACACTCTACCCCTGTGGGATGAATAAAGGGTTTTGCCTGAAATTCCAAGAATGTTACCAAATAGAAAGGTACACCTGAAGAAGTTCAAAGTGTACAAAGGCTGAAACATGAATATAGCAATCAAGATAAGCATGTTGATTTGAATAACAAAGCATATAATAATGATAATTCCTCATCTAAAAAGTTCTGACAAAAGATGATTAGAATTCTTACTTTTAGTTGCTTTTTATTGTAGGCAAAATAAATTGTTAATTACATCTTCTGAATGAGGAGTGGTATAAACTGCCAATAAATACACTTAAAAATGTTAATTAGTTTTAAACCAGTGTATAGCTTAGTAAGATGTATTAACCTGTTCACAACTAAGTAGATCGCCAACCTTGCTTGTTTCACTCCTATTTTTGCATAAGTGAATTGGCAGGACAGATCAGTCTGGAATGCTTCAAACTTGTCACTAGAAATTATCCTCAAGCAAAAAGAGTATGTTTATTTTAATACTATTCAAAATCTTTACTTCTTTATGCAAAAATTTGGCTGAAGGGCAGCTATAGCTATATCACATTGTAAACACCACCCATAGTCATGTAATCAGTTCCTGAATGAACATATTATACAGTACCATTTATTTACTAAGTGTTATTTACTAAAGTCGTAGTGTATCTCTCATCCAGAACTTGGAGCCTCTCTAAAATCTCGTTGCACTGGGAGCAAAGATTTTTAGTTTCAGTTTGGGTTTGCAGTAGTTCGCTGCCTTAAGAAATTCAAAGAAAAAAAGTAGATATTAAGAGACTAATTAATTTGCCTCAAAAAGTTAATCTTTTAAATGTTGAAATATTTTCCATTATTACAATTATTAATATATAATTTGGAATTTCAGATCCATCACTTCCCACCTCATTAACAAGGGTGTATGAAAAGTTATACACATTTTAATCTTTGAATTAATTATCTACATTAAAACAGTTTTACTGAAACAAAAACCTTATTGGAACTATGAATTTTCGAACAAAAATATGAAATAAACATGAAAGTAACTTTTTTTATTTTATTGTTTAGAAATAAACTATCTTTATGCTAACTTATTGTCATAAATATACTTTTTATGATAATAGAAGTAAAAAATTTGGCTCATAAAAATCTGTGATTTAGTAGCAGGGTTAGCGTTAAAAGTTTGTACATCTCATTTATAATACCTAAAAATATTGAATTTTTTTATTTAATTATAACATTAACTTTACATAACAATGTTCTTAAATGATTTTTCATTAATTTTGTAGTATAAAATGTTTTTTGTTTCTATTTTATGTTTGCAGTGGTAAACTAATATTCAACATACTTTTAAAAAAAACACCTTTTAAAAAGAAAAACTGATTACTGATAAAATATTAAATTTTTTCATCAATATCATATTAAATTAACTTTATGTTAAATAACAGAATTTTTAAATTTTTCCATGTAAAAACAGAATCTAAGAAAAAAGTCTTCAGAAGGAAATCTGTTAAAAATTAAACATTGCAAAATATTATAAAAATTAACTTTCTTGGGAGAGATTTTGTAATAAGAAAAACTAGAAAAAAATAGGATTAATAAATTATTTCTTTAAATCAAGTAAAATTAAAATGCTTCATTTCAGTATAACAAGCATGGTAAAAATTCATACTGTTTTTTAAAAAAAGAAATGCAGATTTGGCAAAAATAAATAAAATTGATCAGTAGTGTATTTGCTTTTATAAATAAAAATTTCATAGAGAATATTAAATTAACTTTAATTGACAAATGTTAACTTGCTAGTAACAAATCCAAGTTTCCTAAATTACATTTTTTAGTAAATTTTGCAGAAAAAAGTTTATTTTTACAACAAAAACAAAATAATATAACAAGTCCAAAGGAAATAAAATTATACTTACTTCCATTAAAGAATCTAAAATTCTTCCAAATGTAAAAAGCAAAAATTTCTCAAGCCAGCTACAGCAGTGAAATTACCACAAACTGAAACTAATAATCTTTGCTGTCAGTGGAATGAGGCGATTTGAGATAGGCCTCCAGTTCTGAACAAGAAATGCACAACCAATGCCATGCAAAGTACCCTCTGAATAAATATTAACATATGTAAGGTAGATACAATTTTTCTGGGCCTCTGAGAACCTAGCAGTCTCAAAACTGAGAATCGTACTAATATTTTCAGGGTATTTCCAACCCAAATATACAACAGTGAATAAAACTTGCTGAGATTTAACATTTACAGTAATTTTGTTCTTTCAAAGGACATCTCAAGAACATTGTGTGTGTGTGTGTGTGTGTGTGTGTAAGATCCTCACTTAACTGGAATTCCTCTAGAGAACATTTCTATTGAGATCTTGCTGTTTGATAATTCAGAATACAATTTGGAAAGATCTATTTCAATTACCAATTTAAATCAACCAGCAACAATTCAGTGGTCAGTGACCTAGATTTTGACAGTGAAATATCATGGGTGCTGCTACTGACCAGTAAAATGATCTCCAACTAACCATGACTTATTTGTCGGTGGCAGGATGTAAGTCTTACCCCAATACTTAAATTTTAACAATAGACATTTTCAATCTATATATACTTTTGAATAATTCTAAGGTTTTTCACAGAATTGCCTTTTTCTTAAGTATAATTTTGAGAAAAGACAAATCTGATTTTAAATTGGCTAATAAGAATGAATAACAAATAAATAGCTATCAATCTAAGCTAAAATGAAATGAAATCAGTCCAGAAAAAATGCATCCTATTTATTTCTACATGAATTGCAAAAAGTACCAAAGCACAATAACACCAGTAGCCTGTTTTCAGCTACAAAACACTAGTTTTTCCAAATAATCACTGTTGGTTCTGCATTTTTTGCCAGTGTTGAATAATTTGAGGCAGGGGCTGCTTAGAACATGATTTGTTGCACATATAACTATCGTCACTGCTGAACCACATTATTTACTACTTGACTCTGCTCACATCCATAGTTTGGTCTCTATAAATGTTCAGCAAGCATTGAATGTCAGCTGGTATAATTTGTTGTTTTTTTTCTGCATGTACTTCTGCTTTGTATATCAGAAACCATTTTGCCAGACTGTCACTCATCTGCAATTACTTTATCTTCATAACAGAATATTGTCAGCTTAAATACATTGACTATGCATACAACAATGATTCAGAAAAATGGAATATTCCATTTTTGCAAATAACTTTCATATTTCACACTCAAATTTGAAATTGGATAATTTACTCTTAACACTACATCAATTTTATATATGTATATAATCTGGCATTTCCTCCTTGACAATTGAAATTTATTTAATCATTTACATATAAAGTCATTTCACTGCTTATGTATTGGTATAAAAAAGTGGTTCAGGGTTCAGAATATTGTCACACAGTATCATAAATGGCAAGCATTAAGGATATATTGGAGGCACAAAAGTCCATCATTCACATGTTGTGGAGAGCTAGCAAGACTCAAAAGGAGATAGCTGTCAAGGTGGAATGTTCTCAGTCTCCTGTCTCGAAGATAACAAGATAAACTTATTCAAAATGGCTCAACTACTGTTTGAAAGTCAAGATAATAGCTGGAGATGAATAGAATCCTTATTTCCAATCCATTCATCAATTGTGTTGAAACTTCTAAAGTCTGAAATTATACTGGTGTAGCTGTTTTTTGATCCACAATACTCTGGAGACAGCCTTAGCTTGGATATGACAACAGGACACTGATTTCGTAACTACTATTACATTTTAAGGAATAATGGAAACTTTTAATCAGGGCTACAGACCATCAAAGTTGGTTTGTTGAGTGGAACAAAGTCATTTTCAGAGATGAATCAACATTCTGTATTTCCTTTGGTGAACATGCAAAACCACATCTGGAAAAAGTCACACAAAAGATACAGTGCCAAATGCATGAAAAAAATGTGTAAAAGTCCCTCAATCTGTGATAGTTTGGTGTTGTATGTCTATCACTGGTCTCAGAAAGATCAGTTTCTTGAAAAAGTTGGTTAATGTTGCTAAATCAGTGGTGATGGATATCACCACTGATTTAGCAACATTAACCAACTTTAATTACTTTTAAGTTAAAATACTCCAAAAAATTAGTAAACATTGCTTGGGGTGGCAGCTATATTTAAAAACTTGCATATGCTAGTATATGCCCTATGCTGTATAAAAATAAAATTATAAGAATATTTTATAAAAGGAATTAGGTTGCTATATTTTTTCCTTAAGTGAATTTTTTTACTAGGAGTGTTTTCAAACCATCCCACTTACAAGAATTATAAAGAATATTTTTCTTTTGTTTTTTCTTTTTTTTCTAAATTCATCTAAAGTCAAAGTTAATTAGGAAATTTATATTCTAATTAAATATTTACAGTATTTAATAAATTAGTTAATTTTATCATAGTATAGATTTATCATAGCCTTAATATTTTTTTTATTATTTTCCCGTTTCTTTGTTCTTACTAGAAATAATAAAAAAAATGTTAAATTTCAAACACAAAGAATTATGTTAAACAAAAAAATTAAATCTAAAATTGTTGCAATTGCCAAATAAAAGTCACCTATGGTAGTTATAAGGAGCCAATAAAATGATTTGCTGAATTATTTATTTATTTTTTTAATGCCATCAGCTACCAATTCAAAAGGAAGTGTTTTCTCTGTTATTGATCAGTAATTTTCATGGTAATTTACTTTGTTTAAAGTGCTTTAACTAGATACCTAGTTTTAACTAGATAAAAGTAATTTTTATTTCCTTCCATTTACCCATTTTCTTGAGCTAATTTATTGCATATTAATATCTTACTTCAGATGAGCAAGGAAAATTTTAATTTTTGTTGTAAATTTGAAAAAATTAGTTATTCTTAATTTTCATTTTATTTTTTTAATGTAAACAAATTATTTTAAATTTGCATGATCTCTATAGTTGTATTTTATCAATTTAATATTTTTTTAATTGCTACTCATTTCTTTACTGAAAATTTCAAATTTATTTTGAAATGCAATCCTGTTGGCGAGGAATTCTTGAGTGATTTATAATCAAAGTTAATTTCAGGATATTTTATATTTCAGTGAAAAAGTAAACCACAATGAATATTTTTAGCTCTACCTGTAAATAAGTCTTTATCTAAAACATATCAGAAGTGGAGAAGTATATTCTGAACTGAAATTCCCTAAATTTTTCCTACTTTTTGGGAAAATAGTGTTCTTGTAGGATTCTCTTGTATCACACACAAATGCTGCTACCAAACATATCTAAAAATTTTATCAGTTAGAAAATTGTGCAGTGTACTTGTATTAATTAAAAACTTCCATTTCCACATCCAAATTAATTATATGAGGGAGTACTGAAAAGTTCTCAACCAGACCACTTCCTATAATCTGGCCAAACAACCAAATATCAGATTTTTTTTTTCTTGGTCAGACTGAGAACTTTTCAGCACCTCTATATGTGTGTACAAATGCACACACACAACTTGGCACTTAATAAGGTCCACTGTTCCTGTATCATTTTAGAGGAGCAAAGAGGATGCTGCATTATCTCAAATCAAGGAAGTAACAGGAATTGAAGATGTGAAGGTGATCACAGAGGCCATAAGTGCATGTTGCAATCAGGATGGCAAATACAATATTGAAGATGTTGTTACAATGCTTGTTCAGGATACCTCGGAATATAATGTAAGTACTGCAAGTTCTTAGTGTGAATGTCTCTTGCATCTTTAATGCATAACCTTATATATATTAACAAAACTGTATGATACTAGTTATAAACAAGCAATAAATACAGAAGCAGTTATTGTTTTGAATCTGCAGTGCAAAAACAGACTAATGCATTAATACATTATTCAGAATTGAATTAAGCATATTGAAAGCACCTTTCATGCATAAAATTACATCTAAAAGCTAGTTCTTAGTCAAAAACCCAAGACTGGAAGTATTTGAAAATACATCAATTGAGTAAGACATGCATTACATAATCAGTTTACACTTGAACAAGATGGAGCAACTGTCACTTTTTTTTCACCAAAATGAGGTGTCATGAAATTATCTTTGCCATTACTGTATGAGCAGGATGTTTGGAACAGGATAATTCCCTTTAGTGATCAAATTCTTTCTTTAAATGTAATTGTCAAATATTTTAAGAGCCTTTGGAGACACACACACACACACACTCTGATGCCTATATGCATCAACTGTTAATATTTCATTAAAACTATGTTGGTTAATTGTTTGTGAGCAGTACTTAGTTTAATATTTTATGAATAGCATTTTTGTTACTGTTTTTATTCCAGTAAGATGGACAATACTAAATAGATGACTGTTTTTCTTTCTTAAAATGTTATATGTACTTGAAACTATGTATGTTATTTTGATTTGTTTTTGTAATCTAATACAAGTGTTAAGTTTGTTTTTAATCAAATTTTAGTAAAAGAGATTCACTTTTTATTTAATTTTGTTAACAGAACTTTCATCCTTTTTTTTCTCTCTCAAGGTTCCTGCAAATCCTACCCATAATGTATCCAAAGATTCCTGTGATCCTGTACCTCCATTAAATAAAGATAAACAAAAAGGTAAGTAAACTGTTAGGAAATAAAAAGCATTATTTTTATACATTGGTCTTTGTTTAAGTTGGCTTTTATTTCAGTATATATCTACAATATTACAACTATCCATATCCTGAAACTAATTTTTGCAAGCCTGTTTTATTGCATTAACAACAATAAAAAGCAACTCGTACACCTTATTCTATTGAACAAATTTGACCTCAACTAATTTTAAGAAATATTTCACTGTTCTGTAGTGTTTAATGTCAAAACTTTCTTCCTGAAAATTGATGATTATTTTTTTAAAAAGATTATTGTCAACAAAGTTGATATTATAAAAATTCTATTTTCTTAGCATATATTGCTTTGTCTTGTATCACATGAATTAAATGGAAAGCAAGCAGAGGAATTTCCTTTAAAGAGATTTAACATGTTACTCTGCTTAAAGTTCTCTATACATATTAATATATGTTAATCTCTTAAGCCAATAGTTTATAGCATTAGACTAAACATTTAGATTTTGTTATTGTGCATGAGATTTAACCCCATTGGGACAACTTGTTACTGTTCAAATAAATTCACTTTATAATGTTCTCATCCAAGTTTTCAATTCTTTAGTAATAGATCTAACAAATGAGAAACAACAACACCAACAGCAAGCAGCAGCTGATAGTTACGAGAGTGAAGATATTCGGAAAGCTATTGCTGCTAGTTTACAAGACTCTACTGGGATGTTAGGAGGACAGGTAACTCGAGAGGAACAAGATATCAGCCGGTAAGTGATTGTTTGTCGAAAAGATTCTTTGTAGATAACTTTTAGTTCCATTTTAGTCCTCTTCCTTTGGAAATTGCAGCAGTGTTTGGTTTTAATCTAGAAATTATAAGACAAAACTAAATTACCAATGTTGACTAATTTGCATGAAATAATATTCTCTTATTGATTATGACATATACATATTTTGGACAAATTATTCTGGTTAATTTTGAGTAACATTGGCATATTTATTATCATTAGTGAAACCCCAAACTCTAGCATTATATTAGGTATCACAAATGAAAATTTCAAACAGGTACTAGATGTTATCTGATTGCATCTTCTTAATCTACATGATTAAAGAAACTTAGCAGTTTTTATTTCATCAAAATATCTCAAACCGTTTAATTTTGGGAGATTTATTTTTATTTTTACACATGTGCTCGACCATTTTTTTGTTTATTATGAATTAGGACAAAATACCATATTTGGACTCCTATATTTTAAAAAGCAATTAAGGAGAACAGTTAAAATTATACTAGCTTGTTAGGTACATAACAAAGAAATTAATAATAAAATTACAGATAGTATCACTGCATATTTCTTAAATAAATTCAGTCTGAATATGCAAATTTTATAAATCAAAACTTCTGCAACGACCTGCAAACAACTCATAACCTGAGGTTTGACATTTCATAAAACTGGAAATAAGACCCACATTCATCCCAAATTTCAAATATCACATTATGACTATACCAGTAACATGCCTAATTTTTGGGGGAGTGATAGAATGGATATATTCTGGATTATTCCACTTCAAAATTGAAAATAATTGCTTTTAACCTTTTGTCACAAGGTATTTGAAAGGCCGATTTTAGACTTGCTTGAATTGTCATAAAATAAATACTTCTTACACTAGAAACACCATATTTCATATCTAGCCATTTCTGGGGGTACTCTTCCCATTTATCATGGTTAAAATTACCTAAAATCAACAGATTAGAATGTATATGGAGCAGATGCTGAACAAGTACAGTCCTGACTCTACATGTATAATTTCTGAACTGTAGAGAGAGAGAAGCTTAACACACGCCAAGCAATACCCACTAATGAACATAAGAAAACAACAGAAAACTCACCATATGAAGTGGATTTAAACCATTAAATTTGTAACTGAAATCATTAAAATAAAAATATTTTATCTTTCACAATTTGATCAAAAGGTTGAAGTTTTGACACATGTTAGTTCCAATCACTACGTAAGCGGTATGAAATCACCAAATTGTCTCAATTTTTAAACTGTAATGTTCCTCTCACATTATGCACATAAAAATAAACAACACAGACATAAAATTAATCAAATAAAGTTTATTTGGAAATTTTCAGTAATGGTGGGCTGGGTGTTGGGATACCTCTTCACTGAGTAGTCAAAAGTGAGTCTTGGCATACTCTTCATACAATCCCTCCAAATAATCTAATTTAGGCACTACCCAAGTTCTTCTAGTCTGACTAGTATATCTTTGCTGGCGTATCCAGTTTATATAGTTCAAGTATGAACCCATTTGTTACTTCCGCACATAAAAGCTTACGACCCAGTGTTGGATCCGGCAAAACACTGAGAGTCAATCCAACACTCTCACATCTTTCACCTATGAATCCCACATTTGTTACCTCATGGTACAATGCAGGACGATCCGCTTTTGGACAACTCTGAACTTCTGCTACAACTTTCTCAATAAGGTGTACCCATCTGTTCTTAGGAAAGATTGGGAACAATTTATGTAGCCAAGTAATAGCAGAATCCCAGGTTTCCTGATACTTCTCTTTCAATGAATATATTTGAAGCAGCACCGTCTTGGAACATTCCACTTTAGGCAAAGACATCTTCCTTCCACGTCCTTTTGTCATAAAACAACGTTGTAACTGATTCTGTACATCGTCATCTTCAAAAAGAAAAAAATGAATTTATAATCCTATCCCATGTTGTCGAAGTACTACTTAGTAGTCATCTACAAATTATTGTCTACGTTTTCTTACTGAATTTGAGTTTATTTGCAGTTCATAAAAAATTTGCACTAAATACAATCAGGTATAAATATAGTCATCCATACACCTGAGTAACAAATAAGGAAGCACTTTCAAAATATTTTCTCAACAAACCTATTTCCACAGTGGTCCTTAAAACTGACACATTGTTTATTTTATTCTAAAATATTTTAATCATAATCCGTATGAAATAAATATTACTAAGAAATAATAATAAATTAGGAAAATGAATATTAAATCATAAATTTGTATCTAGATAGCAATAAATCGTAACTAAAATCCATTCATTAGATAATTCAAAAAGTAAGAAAATTGTTTGAAGGGGTAACTTTAAACAAAATGTTACTTGGTAACTGAAATGCTGATAATTATTGTGAGAATACTGCAAAAACATAAAAGATATTCTAGAATTTTTTTGTAGAATGTTTTTTTTATCTCATTCTTTGAATATGAACATTTTTCGATCAATAAGTCCTACGTTTTTTGTTTTTTTTTTGTAATTTGAATCTAAGTGTAAAGTAAACAAATTGATTTTTGTTTCATATTTTTTATGACGAAAACGGTTTTTAAATCCCATTTACATTTTACATATCATAGAAAATTAATATTTAAAACAAATTCTTACCAATTTCCTTGAAAATTTCATCCATAGAAAATATACTGGTCGATTCTTTTGTGTCCATGTTGACGCTGTGTATTGAGTCTCGCGTGGAGTTGAAATGATAGCCGAGTGAGTCACACATGGTTACACATAATTGCACGTGCGCAAAATGGAGCTATTGTTTCATATTTGATTTTGATTTAGTTTCATAGATTATTAAACGAGCGTTTTAACGATATATTTTATGTTTTTATTTTTACAAGAAATATTTGAATTTTACAATCAAACTTTTCATTTGAATTGTTTACAAACTTCTTATTAAAATTAAAAAATAGAAAATATATGAAAATGAAGCTAAGAATGATAACTTTCCAACTAATGTGTTACCAAAATTGTAATAAACCCTGCGGAGTGCACATGTTACAAAATTTGAGGTGTCTAAACTGCCGTCAGTGAAAAAAAATGAGCAAAATTTTGTGAAATCACCAAAATGTCTCTAATTTCAAACTGTAATGTTCCTCGCACATTGTAGTACATATAAAAATAAATAAGATAGAAACAAAGTTCATGAAATAAGCTTTTATTTGGTGTGCATTATATTTTTATGGAGATATTGAATGAAATAACACGGCGAGTTGAATATATACCTTTTTTAGTTTTTAGTTAAGAATTTCATCAGCTGTAAGCTGAGTGTTGGGATACCTAATTATATTATTAAAAACAATACCTCTTAAAGGGATAATCCCCCAACATTTGAAAAAGAAGAAAAAAAAAAAAAAAACTTTGCCCCTGTGTATATTGTAATAACTATGAGATGATCTTACTAGATGTTCATTACAAGCATCATGATCATTGGATCAGCTAATTATTAGTCACATCATACTATCAAATTATAAAAAGGGATCAACTGGGGAACTTTAGTGTATAGCAACTGACATTTTAATAAATGCTATCATATATTACATTATTGCAAGTTAGGAATTGACTGAAGGAATAGAATGAATTTGAGATAAGCTTGCCTTGCTTTGTTTTCAGACACTTACCAATTACAAAACACATAGAAAACATTGTACATTTTTATCAAACTGTACAAAGTCAAAACAAGACATTTATAATGATGAATTTATAGTATTTGTAAAGAAATACAACTTGAACTATTTTTCTTTGCAGAGTTCTTGAAGCCAGTTTGGCTGAAACCAAACCTGGAACCAAACGGAAGCGAAATGATTTGTGGTTTGTGGATCCCTTGAATCCATATTTGCGTAAACGAGAGGATTGGTGTCCTGTAGGATTGAAAAATGTTGGCAATACTTGTTGGTTCAGTGCATTAATACAAGTAAGTGATAACTTAAAAAACTTATCATCAGCTACCTTCTCTATTTGTAATGACATCACTTTGCTTTATTACATTTTTTTAAAAATAAATTAAGGTATTCTGTACTTTTTTGTTTTTATGTGTGTGTGTATATATATATATATATATATACACACACACACACACACACACTCAATTTATTATATAAAGTTTACTTAAAAAGATTTTCAATTTAAAAAAAAAAAAATTGATATAACTGCTGTAAAGTGATCTTTTGGAAGGAAATAGAAAAACTAAATGCTCAGCACACTTTTTGACTGATGCAATATATCCCGTCCCCACCTTTTTTTTTTCTTTATATATATATATAATATGGATTTTCAAATGTATGTGTGAGCCTAACTTGTAGTAAGAAATTGATTTTATGGGGTTTTTTTTGTTTATAAGTTTTGGAAATTACTGTGAATTCTTAGTAAAGGCCTTATTTGTTAATGTAAGCTTATAAATGAGAATCGGCTTGTACATTAGATGTATGTATGCATTTGTGTTGATTTTTTTTTTTTCTTCAAATCCTTCAGGATGTAAGTGATCATGACTCTCCATTTCGTTATTAGCTGTATATTACCAGGACTTGTTGGGAAGATAGAGGAGTATCTATAGTTCTGGAATTTGGAGTTGTCCTTCTAGACAGTCTGTCAATCAAAGATTGAGAGTCCTGTTTACCTTGTTATTTAACCCATAGTTGGAGGGCGAATATGATTCATACATTTCTCAAGGACATTTGCACAAAAAAGAACACAATAGACAAAAATTTGAACTCTGCCAATTCAACTTTCTGCATCACTATTAGGCTACCTGCACATTTCTTGTGTTGATTGTAATTGTTTGAAATAGAAGTCAATAATTATCTTGATAAACAGAAACTATTCAAATGATAATTATGCAATAATACAACAAGTGATTCTTCAATGTAAACTTAATTTCTTTTTTTTTCTTTTTATGCAGTCTTTATTCCACGTGAACCGTTTTAGACACTTGTTGCTCAACTTTCAACCTCGTCCAGAGTATGATTTAGGTGCTTCCAATGCAACAGTAAGTATTATATTTTTTTAACACAGTATAAACACAGAAATATTTTAATAGTTTTTTTGTTTTTGTTTTTGTTTTTTTAATTTTCCCTCCTTCAGTATTTAACTTTTAGGCTAAAGTGCCAAAAAATGAGAGACAGCAGTACACTTGACAGCCATAGGATATGTAGGTGACATAATAAAGTGGTAGTGTAGCTGTAGCAATCATAGGGCTTAATGCTTATTGGAGTCAGAATGATGGAAATTCTATTTCCAGTGAGGCAATTCCTAGGTTTTTATTGAGAAAAAGTAGAATGGTTATAACAGGAATATGTGAACTTGGGATAGATATCAGTGGCACATAAATGAAGGGCCCACAAGTGATGTCAACTGAATGACAAGGATGGTAATCACCCATTCCATTAAATCAGATCCTAATTCAATGCTGGTGCTGCTCAACCCATTTCTCAATGTTTTGTATAGCATACTCTGCATTCCGTGGAGATTTTTAGTCGATTAACAAGGGTATCATTGACACTATAGCACTGGTTACTGTATCTTACTTGGGGCAGTAAACATTCCCATTGGACCATAAGAAACTGATCTTGTTAGATGAATCATATTTTGGAATCTTTTGGGCAGAAGATCAAGTTAATGTATGGAAGAGACTGTTTAATTTTCTGGAACTAGCCTGGCAACAAGGTGTTGTATAAACTACTGATACCAACTAATGTGACATGTTCTGAGTTAAGGACCACTAGTGAAACTGGAATTTACCTTGATAGGTGTAATATAAACAGGTTTTATGCAAACTATTTGCACACCTTTGTGCTCACTATCTTTCACAGTAGTTATGGTTTGTTCCCACAAGATAATGCAGCTCCTCATCATGTGATATTAAACTGGTTCCAGGATTATTGACTTCCAGATATTTCAGTGCTTGCCAGATCTCATCCCATTGAGCATGTATGAAAGAGGTTGCATGTATCTTCTTTGCAGCCACATTCAACAAACACATTTTATGGACAGCATTGTTATGTGCCTGAAGAGATACTCATAGAAAGGCAACAACATCTTGTTGACTTCATATATGTGTCTAATTTTGAAGCACTTCACTGGGAAGTAAGTTAGACCAAGAACTTTTTGGTACCTACCTTGTATCTAAAATAAATTGAAAAATGACTTTGCTCACCAAAAAGAGGCCAATATTATTACAAGAAAACCATTTTTTTTTCTTACAAAATTTTGTCAATTTTATGACATAAATTTAGAATGTATTTCCTCAGTCACTTTGTTTATGAAAAATACAGGCTATTTGAAAATTTAATCACTTTTTTGTCATAAGATCAATGTCTAGTGATAAGTTTCTTATTAAAATATTATTTTTTATGATTTTAATTTCTATATACTTTTTACATGAGTTAATATCAGTAACATGATCTGAGAAAAAAGAATGTATAGTTTTATACATTCTTAAACTTTATTAATATTCAAAAAATAACTTCTATTTTAAAATCTGCTTGGCAATCATAGATAGAAAAATGTAGTATTAAGTTAATTTTTTTAAAACTTGTATCGTTAAATTGTACTTTTATTAAAGTTTGTGTTAATGGTTTTCTTATTGGGTTTCTGTATTTTTTTTTATTTTATTTTTTTTTCTCCCACTCTCCAGATATTTAATATTTTGTATTAGTAATTTCCAAGTTGTGTTTTGAAAAGGCTTCATATTAAAAAAACTTAACATTTCAGGAGACACGTAGCTTGCGTTTCACTGAGGAACTAAGGAACCTGTTTGCTTTAATGATTGGTTCTTATCGAAAATATGTGGATCCTTCAAAAGCAGTTGAGATTTTGAAAGAAGGTTTTCGATCTCATACAGGTGTATCAGATAGCCAACAGGTTTGGTATTAAAAAATTTTCTATTTTTGAGTTTTTAACAAAAGTCTTTTATTGCATTAAAAATGTAATAAAAATACTTATGATAATGTGAAGTAGTTATTTCTAAAATTCTAAAAATGTTTGTTTTAGCATAACTCTATATGTTGCTAGCCTATTGATACTTGCAAATAAACTTTCTGATATTTTTAAATAAAAATAATAATCAAAATTTTTAAAAGGTGACTTTCTATCTTCAAGTTTTGTATTTTGTCTAGAATTTGTTTTCCTTAATATAGTTATGTTCTATAATCATTTAGTGGCCCTATTCTCTTCTCAGTGCAATGAAATCTTTTCATTCTAGTAGATATGAATAATTCGATAAACTTTTTATACCACATCAAGTAATAATAATAGAAAATTTAAAGAACCTGGTAAGGTTAGACAAAAATATTGAAAAAAAAAAAAAATAATAAAATAAAATAAAAACTGAGTACCAGAGCATATTCTCTTGTATGTATTTATTTTATATTACTGAATACTTGGTTTAATTTTTAAAATATTGTATGCAAAGACAATTTTATAGAGAACTGAAAGATTTAGAAATATAGGATTGTAAATATTTATATTTACTAGATTTTGTTGAAATTACCAAATTACTTTTTCTTTTTTTTTCTTTTTTTTACCAAAAAAACAAAAACAATACAAATGTTAGCAGTCAATGCCATTGCTATACAAATTAGACTAACAAATTAGATCAAATATTTATTTTATTATAAAAATAAATTTGAATAAATTTACTGTGGTATGAAGTAGGTTTTATATTAAATGTATTCAGTTTAAAATATTTTTTCTAAGTAAAATTAACATATAAACTAATAACAGATCAGCTTTTCAATTTTTATTTAATAATGGTTATATCTAATTACAATCATTTAAGTAATTATTTTAAAATTTAGCAGTTAACCAGCTTGACTGTTTCCATAAAAAAATGCTAACTCATGGCAGGATATTATCTGAACATATATTTTTTTTAAATTTGTATTTAAACCCAATCAACTAATTCATTTCCTCACTTAACTGATGCCAGTGATTTTTATTTCAGGATATCAGTGAGTTTCAAGGTAAACTCCTTGAATGGCTTGAAGATGCTTTTAAACATTCACCGTCCACTGTGCCAGAGTCTTCTGGAGCTGCTTGCAGCAAGTAGGAATAACTTTTACCCTTGTCTATCACTTGGCAAACTTGATATCTGCAAAACCTATAATTAGAATTGTAATCTTTTTGGTTTTTATTCTTTAACATAAAAGTTGATTAGCAGAAAACTTAGACTCCACACTAAATTCATATTTTCTGAAATATATAATTAAAAGGGAAATGACTTCTAAATGTTTTTCATTGTGTTTCAGTATTTCTTTTGTTTTTACTATGAGCCACTATACACAAAAAATCAGTGAGAGAATTCTTGTTTTGATATCCTCATTTTTTCTCATATATTGTGAATTTTTACAATGTCTAGAGATGTAATCTTTGATAAAATATTTAACAAATTATCACAAAAATGCGTAAGTTCTATGTTCAGAAAAAAAAATTATTCATTGTTCTTAAATTTTTAAAAATTGTAAATAATTTCCTTTCTAGAGAATCTAAAGAACCAAAAAATCCAATGATAGAATTGTTTTATGGAGACTATTCTGAAATTGGAAATAATAAGGGTAAGTATAATGGTATTTATATACATAAAATCATTTACAGAAAACACTAACATAAATTTATAGACAATTTTATTCATAATTTTAAAGATGATGGCAAAGTAATGTTATTAAAAAGTGAAGAACTGTTCAAAATGTCAACTGTTAAACAAAAATATAATTCACAATTTATATAAAGGCTCAATTCATGTACCAAGATGTGTGTGAAAAGCTGATAAGTTAAAAAAATTTTCTCAAATTTTAAATTGCAGAATGTAAAAAAGTAATACGATTTGGTATATTATTTTGCTATTCAGTTATATGTAATGCTTTCATCTTTATTTTTAGATGAGCATATTATATTAAGGTGACAAATGCAAATCCATTTCTATTAGTATTGTCTTAAAAACTTGAGCAATATTAGTTTTTTTTTTCCATTCGATCTCAGCACATCAATTATTCCTGAATAAATCTTGATCTTCTACTAATAAAATATACTTTACCATTCCGCATAACCGGAATTTGTATCTCACTTGAATATGACCTTTGGGACAATATATATATATATATATATATATATATATATATATATATATATATATATATACTAGCTTAAAAGAAACCTTATGGGGGGTGGCATTTAAGCTAGCTCTTGCAGAGAGCTCTTGATTGAACCTTCATTGCAATTGGTAGGGAGGAGTAGATATGATAGGCAACAATAAACTACAGAAATTAAAACTGATCACTGCATAAGAGTATAGCATTAATACGTAAGCTTACCTTTTAAAAGTTCAACGATAATTCTTCTGCTGCCACTTAATTTAAAGACAATTTGATGTACATAGGTCCTCACTTTCCATACAAACAATTATTTTTATTTCATGGGTGACTTTCACTGGATTTCACAATTAATTTTAATTATACCCAAATTTATTTCCAAGTTATAAAAATTATTATGCAAAAAAAAATTTCTCACAAAAATCACGTAAAATAATTGTTGAAAACGATCACAGTAATGAAAACTTGGCAATCCAAAATTTCAGGTTTGTGGGTCCAGATCCAGTCCAGAATGTTTTTAATTTGCTCACAGTCAGCCTGATTCGAAAATGGTATGATATGTTTGTCTATGGCCTTTAGGAATAAAGTTGAAAAAAGTGTGACACAGTGACACACTGATATTTGCATTTATTATATAGACACACACACACACACAAAGAGTATTTTTCCATTGTACCTTCGCCACACTCTCTGACTCCAGTCAGCCATAGTCTTAGTAGGAGAAACAATAATGTGTATATAGTGAATGCAGTAACATCATTAAATTTATAAAATTGTTTTTACTATTAAATTGAGTGTTGTTACCTTCTGATTCATGAATTTTATATTTTAAATGCTCAATCTTTTTTTTTCTTTTTTCATGTATAGAAGATGAAAATGTATTTTTGCAATTCAATTTAAATGTAAATGGTGTGCGTGATGTCCATGAAAGCCTGGAACAGGAGACTACTGGAGGGAGCCAAGCATCTCCAGATGAATCAACCCCGGCAAAAGAGGTTAGAGGTTTTTTCATTGATATTTTTTTCTTCAGTTCTTGTATTGAAATCTTCTTCATATATTGATAATAATTTAATGCAAATGAAACTTTCTCACTTAAAGTTGAAAAAAAATTAACTTTAATTGAAAATTGTAAATCTTTTGGTAGTGACTAAATTATAAACTAATTAACTTAATTACTTATATCTGATGTTTAAATATTACATCGACACTTAATTTAAAATTTGCTTTATTTAAGCTAAAAAATAATTACATTTGATGGATTATACAAAATTTTGTTTACCATTTTAATAAATAGAATTTACTATGTTATATATAAAATAATTGTGTGGGCATATTAGAAGGGATTTTTATCTCTCCAATTTAAAAATGTTTCTCTTTTTGTATTCATTTTATGTTTGTCACTTCAGATTTGGTTCAACAAACTTCCCCCTATAATGACTTTTATGTTAACACGTTATGACTACAATAAACAGTTACAACGCTCAGAAAAACTTCACAACAAGCTAGAATTTCCTCAAGTTCTTTTTATGGATAGGTGAGTTAGTTCCTTTAAATTTATTATGTCACTATCATCTGAACATAGATTTTCTCATGTCAGCAAAATAAATTGTTTTCCTTTGTTTTAGGTATATGCACATCAATAAAACTGAAACAAAAAAGAGACGTGAAGATTCCAAAAAACTACGTGAACAATTGCAGACTTTACAAGCAAAATTAGATACGTGAGTTATTGCAGTCTTCTCTATTCCTGCAAGTTAAAAAAATAAAATAAAAATAGCTAATTTGCTTTAAATCATTGTGTTATAAAGTTAGCTTTTTTGCAGGTTTAAATATTCTATTTTGGTTATAATAATGTGTACAAAGTTTTTGTCAACAACTTTTTACTATTGCAAAATTGCTGATGTGTGTGTATGTTTCTTGATCAATGTTAAATATGCCAGTAAAGTACACCCTATTATTATCCATAGATTAATTGCAGTAACTTATTTTCCTCTGCTATTAAATGCAAAATCACATTCATATAGAAGTAATAGTGTACCACAAAAGCAATTTACATTTATATTTACTTTTAGTTAACACATTAGCTATCATTGATATCATCTCTAATAAGTAAATTTTAGCAAGTGTTTAATGTCAATTCAGAATGATTGTTCCTGTTCTGGATTTTATTCTAGTAGCTCTTGGATGATTCAGGTACTATCCCTAAACTTTTTGTTTCAATTTCTATATTTTTATTCTGTAAATGTTCACCTATCTTTACTTTTTGTGACTGAAAATAGATGCTTATAATATTTTGAAAAAATATGATTGACTGACCATTCTTTTTAGTAATCTCGGAACAATTTATTATAAATTCTTGAGAAATTTGTACTCTAAAGAAAAATTATATATTTTAATATGGTGTTATGGTAGACAACATTTTCTTTTTTCCTGGATTAGTAAAACAATTGACTACTTACAGTGCTAGACAGTTTTTTTTCTGTGTATTATTTTTAGATTTATTAACTATGGATCTGGAAGGAAACGTGTTCCACTTCAGGATGTTTTGCAATATGCATTGGAGTTTGCTGAAAGCAAAAGAGACTGTGATGATATTATGGATAATAGCAGCTCTAATGATGTAGAAATGGAATCTCCGAAACCTTCCACGTGAGTATCTATGTCAACTGTTACAAAATATACTTACTTTTCTAGATACAATAATAAACTATCAGCAAATCTAACATTGAAGAAAATATTTCAAAGTTTGCATTAATATAGGTTCCCTGACAATTTATAAGCTTTATTAGTCATTCATTGATTTAACTTTTCTACTGTTTCAACTTTAACATTATTTGAAGCAACTTTTATTGCTTCTCAAAGAACATTGTTTGAATATTGTTTTACATTCTCATATACATTTCTCTTATTGCTGAATCCAAACTTAATTATTGGATTAATATCTGGAAAGGCTGGGGGCCATTTCATTAATTTTAGTATCTTTTGAAATCTTTTGGGGGAATCGTCATATTTACAGAATGTTAATGAGCATTGGTTTGCATGAATATACTCTTTAGCTTAAAGCTTTGATTGTAGCTTGTACAACTCAAAAATTATCTTGTTCAAATACTTAGAATAATTCTCTGCATTTACTTTAATACCCTCATCAACTTTAATTTGACTTGTCTACAATATTAGCCCAAAGTATTACTTCATTTCCCCACCCACTATTGGCATATAGTTGACTGTCTATAAATGACCCAACCACTAGCCCAGCTATCAAATATTAGGCTAAATTTAGTACTAAAAATTACTGTTGAAAAATCGATTTTCCTGTACCTCTTTACTCAGTTTACACATATCACTTTGTGATGTTTAGTTAAAAGTAGCTGTTCAGTTGTTTTCATTGCCTTAGACAATGTTCTTAATATTTTGCATCTTATCTCTATTTACACTTGCTATATCAGTTTCTTCAAATATTTAATTGCTTGTTAATTCACTTTTCTTGCTTATTATCATATTAATTTTTCCCAAATCTTATTTATAATATTTTTAAAGCCAGTTCTTTTTTCTTATGTTGCCATGTTTTCAATTTCTTTTTTGATTCTTCTATGATTTTTGAACTTTGTCTCAATTTCCAATATTGTGTTCCCACCACTCAATTTTACAATATCTTGTGTCTCTTTTGAGATTATATCTTTTTTATGACCTATGGCAATCTTTGTGCATTTAAAAAATAAAAAAATAAATGTGTGTGTGGGGGTGTGTGTGAGAGAGAGAGATGTATATAATTTATAATAGGTGGGGAAGTATTCAGTATAGTATAATGCATTATTTACTTACATATATAGTATCTATTAATTTCAAAATTACACCACATATAGGTTTCATCTTTACGATAGTAAATATGAGCAAAAATTTCAAGAAAAAACTTTATAAAATTATAAAATATGTTTTTAAAAAAAAAAAATTTGTAAAAAATAAAAGTATTCAGTGTTTTACATCAAGAAAATCAAACACAGCCTAATATATTGTGGGATAGCCTTTGTTTACAGTGACAAGCTTCAGTCACTTCCAATAAGTAGTCATTAGCGTTAGACACTCTTTTGTTGATATTTTGGAAAATTTTCATGGAAAATCTTCAATTCATTGAAATCACTTTTTTTTCCTAAACAGTTGGCAGCATTGACAGTTTGTTCAGGATCATTGTCATGCTGAAACACCCAGTTACATTTTTAAAGCTTTGACTGAAGTAAGGAAGTTCATGTTCAATATATCTTGATACAAGGCTTCATTCATTCTTCTTTTGATTATACTGAAGTCTTCTTGTACTAGGTGATGAAAAACAGCCTCATATTACATTGCCATTTCCAAACTTTGAAATTGGTGTGGTGATCTCTAGATTAAATTGCTCATTCTTCTTTGTCTTCAGCTATAATGTGAATTGAGGCTAAATAACTATATCAGCTGGTGACTTGGTAGTGTAATGGATTGCAGCTTGGATTGAGGAATCTGAGAGCTGTGTTCAGTTTCCAGGACTTCATTACATTCACTTATATATGCTAATACCCTTGGGAGAGGTATGAATCCGACTCTTCCTATCCCATCAGCTATGAGTAAATAGTAGGACAGACTGGGTTCTATAGCCTTGGGTGGCAACCAGTCTAGAGATGGTGACTCAATAAAATTTCCCAGCAGGCCTGGGCCACTCATGGGGATACATTAGCCTATGAAAACGCACACTGGCTGAAATTCTTCAGTCGTGTGAGTTGTGCATTCTGCTACAGGCAGAGAAAATGTTTACTCTTAACTCTGTATTTGTCTCCTTAGACCAAACAATATTATTCTGGTAAATATCTGGTTTGCAAAAATGCTACTTAGCAAAGTTCAGGCATACCTCCATGTGTAATTTCTTAAGAGGCAGTACTTTTTATGTGCTACATGATTGCAAGTCATGTTGGCAGAGTGTATTGTCCTTTAAGCTTAGAGATCTACCAACTCCTTGCAAGTAATCTTTGACTGTTTTTTTACCATCCTTACAATCTTACTTGCAGTGTTTCCACTTGCAAACAATTGAACCAATGTTACATGGATGAAGTTGCAGCTTTTTACTGATGTAACCATTATTTTTACAATTGTTGCAGGTATCAACACTTTTGATGAGATTTTTATGCTCTTGGTTCATTTGACCCACAAACAATTTTGGCAGACTTATTTAATTCCACAGAAAAAACAAAACAGAATTTAAACAAATATTAACAAATATATTGATACATTCCATAAAAGAAAAAATGAGAAATTAAAAGTGAAGAGTCCAAAGCAACCCGTTCAGTGCATGTGCAGTTGAGGTACTTAGATGTTGGTGACAGTGAAAAGAGAACAGCTTTTCACTATGAAAAATCACTGAGAAAGATGAATTCTTTCAAATCTTGCACTGTCTGTGATTATTATCAGAAGGCTTTTATCCAATACAATAAAAAAGATTAACTATGGTATCACTGAGGTCTGTAGAGTGTTCCTTAGTTTTGGGTATTATGAATGCTACTGCAATGATAATTAGCAATCAGCAGATACATCATACCATCACCCAAAGAATGTTAACTACTACTGTTGTAAGTAGTTTTAGAATGACTTACAGCTGTTTAAAACCAACTGCCTAGAAATTTACATTCTCTAGCAGCATTAGTTTACCCCTTTTATAACTGGGTATTGAATACTTTTTTGCTTCATCTTTATGTAACCATCACCAGCCTGCTGCACCTTGTTGAGAACTGGGCTCTGTGACCTTATGGTGTCTGTGCCAAAACTAAACTCTACCATCAACTCAAAACAACTGGAACCATGACTCATTGGATATCATGAGCCCAGGGGAGCTGCTCCAGGTGTGATGTTAATAGGAGCACCATGGTGGGTCTTCTGCTCCCATATTCCATGGAAGCTAAAGAACACTGAACTGACCTGCTGATATGCGTCTGGTACCTCTTGCACTGAATGTGATTTGAGCTAATGCTGCTTGTCTGTTACCAAAACAATTGTAATCAGACACCTGGTTATGATCATTAAGGACCTGTCATCAGCTACTACACTGTAGTTGATAGTAATACTTTTCATTAGGTACTCTGGATATACATGTGACACAGTAGATTGAGGAGTACCCACAATTTCAGAAATGAAATGTCTCATTTGTTTGCCACCCACTATTATGCCCTGTTTGAACTCCAATAATTTAATCATCTTACCATGAGTGTTCCCACTGACTCACCAGATATGGATCTAAGCATGTCCATAATCTAATTTACCATGGTGTCAACTGCCATTACCTTTTCATATTGATCTTCTAAGAATTTTGCTTTTGTAATTTTAAATTTTTGTTCATATTTACTGTTGTAAAGATGAAAATTATGTGGTCTAATTTTGAGTTAAATACATATAGAAATTATGTAGTAATCTTGCACTACAAAGTAGGTTATTGTAAATATTTCTAATAAAATATATTATAAGGTAAAAATTCACATGGTATATTTATCATATAAATATAAACATATCCTGAAAATTTTATCAGTTTATTTATCAATTTTATTGTGAAAACTTTAATAATAAAATCTGACATAGTGCACAAACCACATGCTGTCTTCCTTAAATACTTTTTAACTTGCAATTTATGTGACTTTCTAGCATTTAAATGACATTGTAAAGTCTTATAAAACAATTCACATATTCAGCAAAAGAGTTCAGTATTTCTAAATAATATTCTAAGGTTTGCAAATCTTAACATCATTGAAATTTTTTTTTGTTACTACAATTTTATGAGTTATATGATTTTAGTACAAAAATATTACTGACTGATTTCTTTTTCTCTCTCTTATTTGAAAGACTATTCTCTATAATAATAAAAATTATGATAATAGTCTGCATGTAAATGATAACTCCTCATCCCAGAAATCATTCTGTAAAATTTTCTGATTTTTACATATAGTTAGGTATGAACTCTCAAGGGTCTTGCTGAAAATTCTTTCTTTAATCCCTTCTAATGTTTTTCTCTTTAAAAAAAGTTTATTTGGATATCAATATATTGGATATAGATTATTATTATTAATTATGCATTTCTTTGGCTCTCAATACAAAAGCTAAATATTAGATAAATTTAAACAAAATTATAACAGTCAACAGCAGTTTGTTGCAGTTACATAACTGGATTTTACATGTCTCATTCCATATGTGCAACAGAGAAAGTTCATGAAATCAAGTGTATGGGTCACTTCCTGGCAAGTTGAGGTCCACCTTAAACAAATTTATGCCATTGGCACTTTCTTCTACTCTGATTTTCTTTCACCTCCAACCAAATCTTGCAAAGCCAAGCAGCAATAGGGAATGGATGATTGGAACAGATTTTGGTGAAACTGGAAGCTTCTAGTTCTGAACCTGCACGTTTGTGGTGAATTTAGTCATTAATGCCATCATCATAAAGGAAGCAATCATTAAGAAAGAAATTAAATTCTTGGACATGAAATAAGGCGGATGAAACAAATTTTATGTTAACTGCTCAAATTTTTGTATGAAAATTTAAAATTTTATAAATATAAAGAGTTTTCCTCTCATCATTTTATTTTTTTTGTATTTTTTGTAACTACTATCTATGCAAATTTATGTGTATACTGTGAGTACTGCAGAAGGCATTTTTATAATGCTAAAATGTCAGTGTAACTTAAAACCTTTTTCTTTTTTTATTTTATTTAATTATGTAAGCAGTACTCCTGAATCTATGGCTCCTGTATCAATTAATTCTACCATTGCAAAATATTCCCCTGTCAGCCCTATGTCGTCCATCAAAGTACCAAACCCTTCTCCTAGAAATGTCTCAGAGAGTGAGCTCCAAGTTCTACAGGATTGCTTGTGTCGATGGCGGACAGAAGTTGAAAATGAAGTTAGAGGTAACACTCATTGTTTTGATTTATTTACAGTAATCATTTAATTATTGATGTTTTTATATTTACATGTGAATTTTGGAGAATAATAAAGTGTCAAACAGTAACCTGAAATTTTATTTAAATCTTTGTTATATAGGTGTAATGATACTAGCAATATTTTTTTAAAATTTTTTTTTTACTTTCTATCAGTATGATTTTATTATATTCTTTACTAATATGGCTGAGCAACTTAGAAAAGCTTTTTCATTTTCCTTCAGATTTACAAGAAAATATTGGTATCCTTGAGACTAGAATCAACAGAATGTATAGCGATGCTGGAATGCAGAAGGTGCTTATGTAAATTTTATAGTCTTGTTTTGATTGGTCAACATACCTATTTTTTTTTTTTTTTTTTTTTTTAAGTATTCTTCTATATGCTATATATATTAGGATAATACAATCATTTTAATATAATGTTACAATTCACTGAGTAAATAAAATGAATTTAAAGGAGACATGTAGTTTAAATATATCCTCATTTATATCACATATTTAGATTTGGGTATGTTGCTAGAGTTCCTTTAATATCTTGATTAGTATTTATTTACATTATGAACATATTGATTTCAAATGGGTTTTATTTATCAAATATTAATTTCTATGATTTTAAAAACAAAGAACAAATGTCCTATTTCACATTGTTAGCTCCCCTAATGAACAATGATCTTTACATAAGTTTAGCAATTGTAGAAAAATCTAGTTTTTTGTGTGAAAATCATAACTTCTTTGTTGTCCTTATTTTTAACTTGCAACTTATTTAAATATGAAATATACTTAGTATGATTGAAGTAAGCACTCTTCATTACAAAAACCATATATTATCAAATATATATCTTAGTTTTAAAGCTACTTGAGTTGTCTCACACAACTCTAGGTTCATAGAACAACATTGTACATACATTCAATAAATATTTTCAAAACTCAAGTTACTATTTCCATAGTAATGATGAAAAATAAAAAAAAACAAATAGACAATGTTGAACTTTTAACATTGGCACATTTTCTGCTAGAGAAAGGATTCTTTCTTTACTTTGATAAGGATAAAAGGTGTGTAAACAATAAGTAAATGTGTTAATGTCTGGCACAAATTTCCAAATATTTGTTGTGTATTGCTCATTACTTATATAATAGTATTTTTTAAACTTTTCTGTGAACTAAAATATTAATATTTTACTTAATTTCTTTTATTTTTGTTTGTTAAATATGCAGCACTATATATATATTTTTAAAATTAATAAATTTTGATACATTCTACATAATTACCTTAATTCTGAAATGAAGAAAGATTTTTTTATATATATTTTTTTAAATTAATAAATTTTGATATATTCTACATAATTATCTTAACTGTGAAATGAAAGATTTTTCTATACATATTTAGATTTATAAAGCAAGTGATTAAATCAAGGTTTGCAAAGCAGATTCATTTATGACATCTTAAACATAATTTAGCTATGTTTATTTGATATATTTAATTTTATTTTTGTTTGATTTATGTTCTTCCATTTGCTTTTTCAGTATCCTTATCATTTACATGCTGTCCTTGTCCATGAAGGCCAAACAGCCTCTGGTCACTACTGGGCATACATTTTTGACTTAAAAAAACAACGTTGGCTTAAGTTTAATGATATTACAGTTACTGAGTCAACTTGGGAAGAATTAGAGAAGGAGAGTGTTGGTGGCTACCACAATTCCACTGCTTATTGCCTCATCTACATCGATAAAGAACGAGCAGTAATGAATGAGGGTAAAGCTTCTTGATTTGTTCTTTTTTTTCTTTAATACTTTCATTAGAGACACTTATCAACAAAATGCGGCTTAACCCTATGAAATTATTTATGACATCATGGATAACGGAGTCTAAAACATCCAAAGGATATCCGTTTTGTCCAGTTTATCTGTGTCTTCCTGATATTGGTACAGAGGATGAGATTTTATCTAGACAAATTTCACGTATGATCAATAGCTGTTATTTTTTGGCGAATGTTAGGGTAATATTTGTTACCTGTCCTGTTTTCTCTTCCATTCCTAAGGACGTCCCTCCCCCAATCATGTTAATTCAGTGATTTAACAATATAAGTGTAGTTGTGGACTCTACTACATAAGGAGGACGTCTCAGCGTTTGGATTCGAGAATAAAACAACACTTACCCACCAGGATTTTGAATCCAACTGCCAGGAAGAGGCAACTAACCAATACTTCTGGCTCTGCTATTGCTGAGCATGTAATAAATAGCAGGAAATGTGTGGTTGATTTTAGTGCAGACTGTTTTTAGATTTTATCTAGTTCCCTCTCCACATTTCACCTCAAGGTTCTAGAGTCCTTGTATATCAGATCCCGTGGGCTTTCCCTTTATAAACAGAGGGAATGTTTACTGGGTCTGAATGTTATTGGACTCTAGCTTCTTGAAATTCTTTTTTTTTTTTTTTTCTCCATTCCATTCGTTAATTTACATGCTTTTATATTTTTTATTCCCAGAAAAATAAACTTGATAAGTCCTGGGACGAAGCTGGTTGTTCTTTTTTAGCTTTTTAAAAAAATGCCATATAAATTTTACCTTTTCCTAGCTATTATTAAATTCTGTACCTCAAAAAACTTATTTAAATATAATATATATATATTTAACAATTGCTCTCAGCAGATTTTTATCTTTTTCAGGTAAATGTGTTTTTTTTTCTCATTAAAGTTTGGCTCATTTAAATTTTTGCATGTATAGTTTAGAAAAAAAAAATTTTACAGGTTCATTAACATATTTGTCAAGCTCTGTAAAACTAACGTATTAAAATGTACATAATTTAAAATAGTTGATATTTTAATTTGGATTTTTTATTAGTCTGCATGTATTTTAATTTCTAGGTACCCAAATACAGACGTGCATATGCCTATATTTTTATTTCATGTCTTTTTGGCATTAGCTGATGACAATTAAGTGCAACCATTACTTCATTAATTCCTTGGTAAAGTTTGTAATATTTTTAGAAAATTATTTATAACTTATATCAGTTTACAGTAAAAAGAGAAAATAGCATTGCTTATATCTGAATGAATCTTTTTTAAATTTAAAAAAAAAATTTTTTGTTGTTTTTAGTGGATGGGGATGGCTTATCTCCTATTTCTCAGCTACCACTTCATCTCCGTCAACTGGTAAATGAAGACAATACAAAATTTACAAAAGAACTTGAGGATTGGGATAGAGAACAAGCTAAGAAAAATGCAGCCTCTGCTGCGGCTGCTGCCTCTGCTGCAAGTGATACGGAAGTTACAGTAATTTCCAAACACAAAAACAGTTAGTATTTCATGAGTCTTTTAGTCTTTCATTATTTATATTTTATTGTTATGTTAATAATGTAAATTTCTTAATTTTTATTTTTATCATTGCTTATAACTGAATTTTCATCAATTATCTATAAAATGTTTGTCTACTCATGAGGCTAAAGTAATTGGATAGTAATATTAAATAGCTTTCAGTTCCACTGGACTTGACAAATGTAGTAAATGCATCAATAAATTTACTTAAAAGAAAACAATTGAGTTATTAAACCTGACAGACATGAATACCTGATAGCTCCTGTAAAGTTTTCTGCAGCAATTTTGGAAATATACAGGCACTTGTTGATTTGTTTTTATTTTAATTGTCATTCATGGAAAAATGGTATTAAAATTTTGAACTGGAAATTTTTGCTATCTGTAGTTTTAGCTAAAACTATTTAATATTTTAAATATTTAAATTTCCTGTCCTAATGAGTGCAGATTTTTCATGCTTGATTAATATAAATTCTGGACAAATATATTCAAGGAAAATATTGAAGCATAAAAATACCATATAATATTAGGTATCCCAAACTGCCTTGGTTTACAGTGCAAAAATATGTCAAAATAGTGTAATTTCCTCTTTCAATTCAACTGCTGATATATTTCTTTTCTTGATTATTTTGATAAAGTTAGTATGTAAACTGTTGTAACCCAAAATATTAGGAACAACAAAATATAACAAAACACAGTTAAATATATTTTAAAACACAACAATATTTTTTTTTATTCTCACCAACCAGGAATACAGCAGGATTGGGTTGTATAAACAATTCACTGTCTACAGGTGGTGTATTGTCCAGCAGCCATGTTGTTGTTTCATACGACCCTTTTTTCCATGAATAGTCAATGATTCGTTAGGGGAAAGTTGTCTCCCCTTTGTAGCCTTTTGTTTGTATGACTTGTTTTGGGAATTTATTTGCAGTTGATAGGGTTTTCTCTGAAATCTATATGATTTCCTAAGTATATGCTTAGGTGGAGTCCTAGAATTATCCTTTAGTATATCTTGGGAACATTATGGAGGGAGTTCAAAGGTGTCCAATAGGATATCTAGTGGTAGGGTGATTTGGTCACTGGAAGGTGAGAGGATTGTAATTGGTTTGCATGTTGAACCCAAACTGTAGACTTTATATCTACATCATATGTAACATTTCCAGAACAACGTAGAATGTGTCCTTGAATCCATTTTTCTTTGCCATTGTGGTAGTCTTTAGCAAGTATGGATTGTCCTGTTACATATATGTGTTTCACTGCTCTATGATGTTGGTTAAATTGTTTCTCCATTACCATGTTCCTTTTTTGGGAATGTTTTGGAGTAGGATAGATGACATCCATATGCAAACAAACTTTGCGATTCATCAGTGCTTCTGCTGGGGAGTTACCATTAGGTGTGTTTGGATTTGGTGTAGCTCTGTAACTACTGAGGAATATTTCTAATATTTCTTGTGTGGTTCCCTCCCCTTTGTTTTTTTATGAGTGCTCTCTTAAAAGTATCTACAAAATGCTCCACCTGTCCATTTGATTGTGGATGAAAAGGTGGGGTTCTAATATGTTGGATGCCATTAAGTGCACAGAAATTTGAAAATGTAGCTGACGTGAATGAAGTGCCATTATCAGGAATTAATATCAAAGTGACTGAAAATCTGTTTCAGCTTTAGAATTGTTTCATCTGCAGTGATGCGACTCATTTGAAAAATGTCTGGCCATTTACTGAAAGCATCAACAAGTATAAAATAACACTGTCCATTGATAGGTCCAGCAAAATCAATGTGATGGCGTGACCAGGATGATTCAGGGATAGGCCAGGAGTTCAGTGATGTTTTCCTGGGAGATTTTGTTGCCATTTGGCAGTTAGAACGTGTGTGTGCCAATTCCTCCAATTTTTTATCCATGTGAGGCCAATAGGCCTAGCTGCGTGCTAGGGCTTTCATGTGGCTAATACCTTGATGACCATAATGGAATTGCTTGATCACTCTGTCCTGTAATAAGGATGGGACAATCACATGCTCAGCAAAATGAAGACCGTCATCAACTTCTGACAATGATGCTTGACATTGAAAAAAAGGTTGAATTCTTTTGTCTGTGCATACTTTTGGCCATTTTGTATGATGGAAGTGCATCACTTTTTGTAGAACTGGATTGGAAGCTGTGGCTTCATGGATCATTGTAGAAGTGACTGGTAATGCTCTTATAGTGGATGCAAATACTGAAGTGATTTCTGGCTCCAGAGATACTGATGCAATGATAGTCCTCTGGTACTTTTTTGTATTGTCATGAACCTAGATAGTGCATCAGCATGACCAATTGTATCAGTTCTGTTATACTTTATAGTAAATTTATAATCCAATAGTGTAGTCACCCATCTTTGCAGACAGTTTACTGTATACACAGGGATACCTTTTTTGGATCCCAAAATACTGAGAAGAGGCTTGTGGTCTGTGATCAGAGTAAAATGGCACCCATACAGCATTTTATGAAACCTTTTAATAGCAAAGACTATTGCTAAGGCTTCCTTTTCAATTTAACTATAGTTGCGTTCTGCAGGTGTCAGTGATCTAGATGCATGAGCAATTGCCTTTTGGAAAAATATGAGAAATGACAGCTTCAGTACCATAATTTAGAAGCATCTGAGACTATGACAATATTCATGGTATGTCAGCAAAAGATTTGAAGAAAGTAAGGACTTTACCTTTGTGAAAGCTGACTGACATGCATCAGACCAGTCCCATGTAATATCTTTTTTCAAAAGATTGTTGAGAGGTGCATGAACTCAAAGTTCACGTAAAAAAGCACTGTAGTGGCTAACCAAACCAAGGAAAGAATGTAATGTTTTTACATTAGTTGGTGCTGGCATATTTTTTATTGTAAAGGTATTTTCTGGGTCTGGTTTTCTACCATTTTTGTCAAATATAAAACCAAGGTATTTGATTTTTGTCCTGGAAAAATTCACACCTTTCAGCTTTAACACAAAATCTGTATTGTTGGAATCGGCTGAAAACGGAAAATAAACGCTGCAAAAGTTCATCTTGGAATACAACTTCAATGATGATGTCATCAATAACTGCTGCACTCCTGTCAATCCAATCAGCATGGCATCCATTGTTTGCTGGAATATTGACTCCGAAGCTAAGGTGGTTAAATCTGAACAAACCCTTGTGGGTATTGATAGTAAAGAGCTCCTTAGATTCCTCTTCAACTTCCAGTTGGGGAAAAGCATAAGGCACATGTGCGGCATAAGGCACAGGTCGTTTTGGTGTAAAAATTGCTTTAGAGGCCTCTTTTAATTTCAAAATTGCTTTACTTTTAGTACAGCAACCAAAGGCTCTCTTGAAAAACGTCACTGAACTTATTTTTAAGTTCACCTGTAAGATGTTTTACAATGTCCGAGACAGACGTAAAACTAAATGTGTTGAACACAAACTTGAGAGGAATTTCAAAAAGATTAAGCTGTTCAATCCAGTCGAGACCAATTAAATTCAATTCAGATTTTTCAGCAAGATAGCATACACCCGAAAATGTGGTAACTTGAAATGTAACATTACAAGTTAACTCACCAGTTAAATGAATTTGGTCCCCAGAGGCGCTTCTTGCTATGTGATCTGTTGCAGACAAACATGGCTCTCCAAGTAATTTCCAAGATGTCTGGGATATTAACGTAATATCTGATGCTGTGTCAAACTGGAAACAAACTGGTTTGTTGTTCACTGAAACAACTATATATTTTCTGTTGTTTTTTATAGTCCACCTTGAATGTTGCAAACACTGAGTTTGTTTGCGTTGGCTTTCTTTTTTGTTTTTTAATGAATTTCTTGTGGATTGGACTTTCACCATTTTTTTTTTTAAATTTGCGTTACAAATATTTTCTTTATGTACAATCTGGCGGCAAACATTGCACTTATGTTTTCTAAACTGGCAAAACATGCATAATGCCAGTCGCTACAAAATCAACAAGTTGATGGAGGCTTCTTTTCTTTTGTTGCTTGGACATTTCCTGTTAACAATGGGGTGTTTGGTTTTTGCACTAACATGGTGTCACTTTTAATGCTTAAAAGACTGTTGTATTCAGTTGTTAGAGCTTGAATTGCAATGTCTTTATCGTGTTCCAATTTGGAAAGTAGTCTGGTCCAAATATCACTGTGTGATTCAGATGTTAATCCTGCAATAAAAATGAAACATTTAAACTGCTCCTCTGTTAAGGAATTTAGTTTAAATTTTTCACATTCCCGATTTACGATACCAGCGAATGTCACATAATCATCTTTATCATTTCTTTCTAATTTGAGACAATTAAACCTGGTATTAAACAGTGACTGTTTTTCCTCAAAAATTTCTTTTAGCAGTTCTACTATTTCTATAAATGTAAAATCATTTGGCTGCTTTGGTAGGATGTAGTTTGTGTAACAGTCGTGTTCCTGGATTCCCAGTTTCTGAATTAGCAAACGGATTTTCCAATGTTTGTCTTTCTGCAAAAATTTGTTTTGGAAAATGTCTATTCATCTTTTGTGCCATGAAGCAAAAGTTTTTCTGCTTTCATTGTCATAATGGTACTCCGTTGTTAGTGATGTTATCCACAGAATTTATGTTCAAATTCTTTCCTTCTTTTAAAATTTCCAGTTGGTGATTGAATTGTTGATTGAACTGTTAAGTTATAGTCAACAACTGCTGTTGTGACATTTGGAACTGTTCTTGTTGTTGATTCAATATCTCTTTCAGTAACTATGGTGATATTGTCATTTTTGTGAGTTTTTGTTTATCTTCTGTTGTAGTAAAGAAAGAAAAGAAAAACAAAAACACTGTAAACTTATAGTAGCAATAAACACCTGCAATAGGTTTCTTATGTCTCCCATCCACAACACTTATAGCCAAATCACAGTTCAAATGATAGTCCATTGTAACAGTCCAACGGGCAACGTAGAAATGACAAAATGGGGTCACAAATCCAACCTTCACTTCCCACTAGCAAAAACACATGTTTGTCCACCAAGCTCAGAAAAAATCCCCCTGTAAGCAAAAAACAACAGCTTTTATTCACTGAGTGTTTTTTCTGATTGGCCATGCAATTCAGAGGGAGGAAAGAACATTAGCATAGATACTGATACTTAAAGTAGCAGATTTTTGCTAACTACTTTTGGCAATTTTTGTTCAGCAAATCACACACAAAACACAAACTCTTTTTCGAGGTAGGTGATTATCTCTTTCACTACATCTTCGTAGCCAAAAATTTGTTGTAACTCAAAATATTAGGAACAACAAAATATAACAAAACACAGTTAAATATATTTTAAAACACAACAATATTCGTTTTTATTCTCACCAACCAGGAATACAGCAGGATTGGGTTGAATAAACAATTCACTGTCTACAGGTGGTCTTGCAGCCATGTTGTTATCTCACACAACCCTTTTTTCCATGAATAGTCAACGATTTGTTAGGGGAGATTGTTTCTCCTAACATAAACAAAATTTAATCTTTTCACATACAATTCTTTCTTGTGTGTGATTATTACTTTTAATTGTGTCTCTTTAAATTATGTCACTAGTCAATGACTGCTGTCACTTTTTTTCAGCATTTTCAATGTTGACAATTTCATAATGGTGTTTTTAGAATTTGTTCTGCTTAAAGTTGTCTCCCTACCCAATCGCAATAGTATTATCTTAAAAAAAGATGCTTATCAATTTGGTGGGCTTAAGATAAGTTTTGAAGTAGTCTTTCATAAAAAAAAAATTCTGAGTTGAAAACTTTAGTGTATATCATAGAACACTTAAAAAGATGAAAACTGCAGTTTTTATAGAATCATGTCTCATCTTAAATAATAGGTTGGTTTCATATTTCACCCATACAACAAGGTGCACACAAAAAAAAAAGAAAAAAGAGTATACTGTATTCATTTCATACAAAAAATTTTGGATCTGATGCATTGAAATTTGTATTGCTGACCGAGTGAATGAAGATCACCAACTGAACACCATTTTAAATCAGACTGGTTTCATTGATGAATATTAGAGTTTAAATCTTTTTCTTATATTTTCTCTAATGATGCATTTTAAAACCATATAAATTACTTATTCATTATATTTTGTCCAAACTAATGTTCAAATCACTTTTGCCTTGGCTTTTATTTTATGCATTTTCTTAAAAAAACAATAAACAGAATTCATATTATAAAATGAAAAAGTAAACATTTAAAATGAACATATTCTTGCTTCTTTAAATTTCGCATTCACGTTTGTTTGTTAAAAAAAAAAAAAGAAATTTTTTTTTAAGTGTCCAATTTTCCTCTTAATGGTCATTCATTTCATTTGCATTCATGTCTAACAATATTTTCTGTAATTCTCAGGATTTTGGGATTAAAGTGAAAATTTATTTCCATATTCTTTTCAAAAAATAAAACTGAATACATTTTATTATAAGATAAATGAACTAGATATATGTTCAAGCATAACTTTGGCACATGATTCCATAAAAAATCGTTATGTAACTAGGTAATTTTCAAAAAGTAATCAGTTTTTTTTCTTTCTTTTTTTGATTATTTGTTTACTAATTTTAGGGATTAGGTCCTTTATTTTGTAATTCTTTAACTTTTGCAAATGTCTTTTCATAATTTTTTTTTCCTTAAGCCATTATGGTGTAACATTTTTATTCATTTCAGATTTTTTAGTTTAAAGGTAAATGAGTTTAAAGCTTTACAATAAACATTTGTTTGAAGAGCTGACCAATAATTCATTTCATGAAACAAATTTTTAAGTTTTGTAGTTATTACTATCTTTAGACAAGTTAAAAACTGCATAATTTCACAAAATTTTCAAAAATTAGATACATATATGAGAAAAGTTAGTCATATTATAAAAAAAGAACTATTTTATTGAATTCCTCATCCCAAAATTAATAAAGTTTCAAAGTTTTTAGCAATGGATACTTTTTATGGCAAGTTCAGTATGGTATACTTTTGAGCAGTTTTTGCTCTACTTTCAAATTGCACTGTATGTAAATATGAGGCTTTTTTATTTACTACTGAAAAATAATTTAGCTTCATCTTTGTTGAAAAAGATAGGAAGAACCTGTAACATTAACAATGTAAACCGTCCTATTATGTTTTTGAGTAAACAATTTTTCCCAAAGTTGAGACTGGTCAGATCTAATAATTATTGTATGCATTTGTATTATATTTCTTTTACTTTAAGACTATAATACAAATGGATACAATAATTATTAGATTGAATTTGGGATATCTTAAATATGGGAATTGTCTTGCTTAGATCTGACCATAAGCTGCCTGATGGTGATACTGGCTTTGTATAGATTGTTGCATTAATCAACTCAATTGAACTTTATAAACTCTGGTGTATAATTATAAATATTTGACAGAAAGGTTGTGTATAACTTGCAGAATATTGTAATAGTAACTCTGTTAATAGCACCAAAATATGTAGGATTTCTCCATTTTCTGACATATTATTTTTGTGAAGATTTAATTTACAGACACTATGTATTTCCAGGTCAAAGTGTGAGTACTCAAACCCAACAACAACAGCAATCTCCTCTTCAGCATTTGCAGCCTTTGCTTCCAAGAAAAATGAAGTTGTCCGAGACTCATGCTCAGCTGTCCTTCCAGCAGACCATCAATGCAGTAACTGCAGCAGTGGAAGCTGATATCTACACAACAAAAGGCCCTGAAGCTGCTTTACTTAAGGTAGTACACACACACACACACACACACACAAACAAATTAAGCTCAGTAAAAAAAAAAAATTAGATGTTTTGCATTACTTAAATTGCAATAATGAATAATAAAATGTAAGGACAGCTTACATTTTGATTTTTTTTTTGGCAATTGACTATTAAAATTATTCTGTAGGATTTATACTTGACTAAATCCAATTGTTACTATCTCTGCTATATTTACACTGATCATGATTATCATGAATTGAATTGTTACACCTCCCCTCCACACACACACACACACACACACACACTCCAAAAACATGCAATAATCTGTGTGGAAACCTTGTCATCAAGTTTTACTAAAAATTTCCCTTATTTCTATAATACTTCTTTTTATATGTATATACTCTTAACTTTGGTCACAAAATATTTTTGAATTCTGTAGTATCGTATGCAAATTAGATATACAAGTATAAATAGTGAACATAGGGTCTATACCTAGCAAACCTGTTTGTTATTCAGGACACAGAGAACTGTACTACAACTGCTACTACACAGAGAGATATGCAAAACATAACAATGGCGTTGCCAGTAGGATCATTAAATTCGCTGGACGACCCAGAACATATAGAAACATGGATAAGAACTTTTGTTGCATTTGCAAGAATGAAAACATTAAGAGACACAAAGACGGACGGAGGAGAGAACAAGATAACAGATTTATTTTTTGCTACCACTGGGTACAAAGCTGTGAAGAAAACTGATAATGTGTTACGAAAAATATTAGAATGTATACAGAGTAGTAGCATGAGTTTGGAAGCTAGTGATTAGAGAATTTAATCAACCAAAAGAATTCGAGAAGTACAGGATGAGCACGACAAAATCCATAATTAAATGTAGATATTAGACAAGTACAAATGTCCAGCTCTAGGAAAAATATGCTCAAATTGTAAAAAGAGATAATTTTCAGAACGTATGCAAATATGAAAAGAAAATAGAACGAGTACAAATGGTACAAACCCCTACGAAGAAGAAGCTGAAATATTTACAATGAAGTGAAGAAAAAATAAGGATAAATGGCGAAATATTTAACAGGCAGTGAAGTCATGTTGATACGAAAAAATTAGGATGACTCAAATTTAAAAAAAGCAGCATTCAATTAAAGCAATTTGATGGAATAACTAAAAATAATGGGTACATTTCAAGGCAATTTTGAAACTGATATGTGTTTTGAAATAATTCTCATTACAGTTGTAGAATGCAAAAAGATCACGGATTACTAGGAATTGATACAGTATTTACATTATTCGGACTATTGTCCTCATCTTTGTCGCCATATTTGTCACAACGTTTCGGCTGTTGTACGCTCCGGCCTTCTTCAGGTGGTTGGAATTTCGAACCGAACCCTTTCAGGCAGTGGAGAACTTTCAGAGGGAAAAATTACCAGGAGATAACTGATAACTGACATCCATCAAACATGGCTCGTGGAACTAGAACAGTCTACCCCAGTGATCGAAATAAAGGGTTCGGTTCGAAATTCCAACCACCTGAAGAAGGCCGGAGCGTACGACGGCCGAAACGTTGTGACAAATATGGCGACAAAGATGAGGACAATAGTCCGAATAATGTAAATACTGTACATAATACCTCATCTCAGAAATATAGACAGACTAGGAATTGATGTATTAACAGTAGATACAGCGAGACTAATCAATTCCATGGAAGCAGAAGAAAATGAAATAGGATTATAGAAAGCCTATAAAACAAGCATTTATCTAAGAGAAAATTATCACCCAAAATATATAGTCAAGAAAAGTTCAAATTCATATCCTACCTTTGGTAGTAGCCAAATTAAACAAAATGATACAAGGCATACTAGAAAGAGTAACTCAAGGTGGTAGCAATTGAGCGTCACTGATAGTAGAGATAAAGGAACCTGACAGAGATTTAAGGATTTGTGGTGATTACAAGATAGAGGTAAATCACCAGATATGTTCAGACTCTTTTCCTTTTCCAAATATCAAAACTGCAAGTCATGAGTTAGCAAAAATAGAACACTTTGCAAAAATTGATCTCAAGGTAGCATACAACCAAATAGAAATTGATGAGAAATTCAATGAAGTCACCACAATAAACACCCCTATAGGCTTACTAAGATGGACTCATTTACCATTTGGGGTAAAGACTTCAAGCCTTATTTTTCAAAAAGCAATTGAAGGAGTCTTATTAGGAAAAATAAAAAAAAATATAATAATATACCAGGACGATAGATGTGTAGGGGCAAGAACTAAAGAAGAATTGAAATATAAAACAGAGCAAATTTTAGTGAGATTAAAAAAGGCAGGCATGACTATAAACAAAGACAAGTGTAATCTTGACTGTAAAAAGATATCAAAAGAAGGCATATCGCTAAATGATCGACTAACAAAGAAAATAACAGAAATAACTGCCCCAACAAATAAAAAAGAATTAGAATCCTTTTTGAGGCTAATAAATTTTTATAGTAAATACATACCAAGATACTGTAACAGATATAATAGAGCCATTTGCAAAATTACGCAAAAAACAATGAATTTAACTAGACACAAAAGCAAACTATCACTTTTGAAACACTAAAGAAAATACTGAAGAATAAACCAATAGTAAGTTTTTGATCCACAAAAAGTAATAACATTAACCACAGATGCAAGTGAAAAGGTGATTGCTGCTATTCTATCACAAGAACAACACCCAGTCATATACATATCGAGAAGGTTAACATTAGCAGAAGTGAACTGGATGATGTAGAAATGGAAGATCAAGAACAAGAAAGTTACAAAAGTGGAACAGAGCAGGAAATGGAAGAAAGTGAGAATGAAAAGATGGACGAGTATGAAGATGAAATGAAGAGAGACAGATCACGATTAAAGAGAAAACAAGAAGGACAAGAGGAAAGACAACACAGTACGAAAATAATTAGGAATAGTAAAAGAAAAAACAAGGATATACAACCTCTTTGATTCAGGGAAGTATATTAACGTATGCAAATTAGATAGGCAAGTATAAATAGAGAACTGCTATTCAGGACACAAAGAAATGTACTATGACTGCTACTACACAGATATGCAAAACATAACAAATTCTTTAATCCTAAAGCTTACTAATGATTCTACATTAAAGATGGAAACCTTTCTTTTCTTGATAAAGCCATACAAAATTACATTCTAAATAGATTAACCTTTCATTTTATTAACATTAAAATGGCAAACCAATGAACTTAATTTTCCTTGAATATTTAATATAAAAAATAGAATATCCCAATATTTTATTCAGTTATTGTGATAACTAAAATTTAACTTCATTTTTCCTTTAGATAACTTAAATATTTTTATATATCCTCAAACTTTTTAATTTTAAAATTCTAGTGTAAATATGTAGATGGCAACTTTCATTTTTATATTTTTGCCTGGGCAATCTTTAACCTTTGCGCTCACAGTAAAAGTGTCAAAAGGACAGCTTTTCCAACAGGGTTCCCACAGATCTATGTAAAAAAAAATTCCAGGACTTTTCCAGGACTATTAAGCAGTTTCAAGGACTGAAACTGGCACTTGCACACACATGAAGTGAATGATCATCACTTTCAAAAACACAAACTTTGATTTATCTTTTAATAAATGTTCAAAGAAAAGCTACAGCTGGTTCCAATAATTCATGTCACATGGATCAGTTGAAAGCAGTGAAGAAATCAGTGTTGAAGGCTAAAACACAACTGAATGCAGACCTGGTTATGTTACACAATTTGTGTAGGACTCTACACAGTTTGGAATCCTACTACACTTGAAAATTTCAAATTGCACATTTTAATTCTTACTGTTACACATTTCAGCTATCTAAACTACTCATGGTTTGTGAATGTCATAAAAATTTTTGACTGTTGTACATTTCCTGTAATAGTTTTAATGAACAGAACTGCAAATAGAAGTTTTCACAAAAAGACTATACATTTTAGCTACCCCCTATAGTTTTTGATATTCTTTGTTGCTAGACAAAAAGTGTAGAACAAAGTGTCCATCCAGATGGTCTCCATGCTTGCAGAAATTCTTGAAAGCAATATTTCCAGCGGCTTCCTCAAACTCTTTGTACTGACTGATGATGTCATCACATTCAGACTTGCTGACTTGTTTTCTGTCTATCATGTAGGAAAAACATCTATTTAGACTGTTTTCTGTGGCAGATTTTTTTCACAAATGGATCCAGGGTTCAGCCATGCAAGTGACCTTACAGCTCTTTGCAGCATCTTTATACATGTTTGGGTTTGACAATTTTCTTACAAATTCATTTAGTGTGGAATATGTAATTATCTTTTCAGTAAGCTCTTTCTTTTCATGATCATGCTAAAAAGATCATCTGCAAGGAAAGGAAGCAACAGCTTATTGCTCTGATATTTTATCAGAAATGGTTTCATAGCTTTTGAAACAAACACGAAAATCTGCAATTTCACTGGAAATAAAATGTCATTCACATTTGACAGTACTGCAGAGAAGGATAGGGTCTGGGGACATTTTTCTGTTTTTTTTTTTTTTTAATTAAGTTCGTAAATTTAACATCTGGCCAAATGTACATTGTACATTTGAACATTTTCTAGCAATCTATAGCTAGAAAAGTAAAGGGGGCACAGTTACCAGATTGAACTTTTAATATAAAGCCAAACAATAAAAGCCAAATAAGTTTTAATATATTTCTCATTTTTTTTTATCCACACTTATAACAAAAGCTAGCAATACAGGCCTGCAAACTTTAAAAATAACATGTTCTTATTTTTTCAAAGATGCATTTTCAGTCCTATCCTAAAATATCAAAAGCACATTTTCTATTCTATCATCCATCCCGTCTACATTGAGTTAAATTTGATTCTCAAACTTGTTACTTTTGGCAACAATTTAGACAAACATAGCTTTTCAGCATGAAATCACCCACTGCTGACGAGAGATCAAAAGTACTTTTTACTTTCGAAATTAACATGTGAATAAAATTTTTTCAGTTGTTCAAATTAAAAAAAAAACACTGATAAATTTTTCAGATTCTACTAAAATGTATATTATTACTGTAAAATAATTTATTATTTTCCTTTCAACTACATATTCAATGAGTATGCTTACTTGTTTCTGACACCTTTTATCTTTGCTTTTACTCTTTTAAAACACACCTTCATATTCTTTCTCCCTTTCTTTCTTGTCACCTAGAAAAGAAAATAAAGAAGTAACTACAGGGTCATGAATACATTCAAATCAAGAAAACAAAACCCCATTTGTAATAATTGCCAAGTAAAAAGTGATGATTAGAATTTTAATAAAAATCAAACATGAAAGTGAATTTATACATTTTCTTTGTTCTTTGAGAATTTACAACAAAAATATTAAATACTATTTATTAGAATGTGCATTTACAAGAATAATTTTATATTTACAACATTCTAAAAATGCAAACCATAGGTATCTCTAGGAGATTGCTAATAAAAGAGCAAGGCGTGAATGAAAAAGGCCTTAAACTTGATGAAAATATTTTTTATTGTCTCAATGTTTGTTATTAAGAGGAAAGATCAAAGTATTTTTGGGGTATTTTTTTACATTTTTTAATTGTTCCTAGCACGTCCAAAATTTTCATTAAAAATCTTCTTTTTTTTTTTTTTTTTTTTTTTTTTGAATCAGCAAAATTGACAGAAAATTGATCATGTCGACTATTTCTTCCATTTTGTAAACAAAAATGAAATTCTCCGATTAAAATTCTTTTAAAAATCAATTATAATTTTTTCAAAATTTTTTTAAGAAAATTAGAAATTATAAAGTTTATTTAAAATATTTTGAAACAAACATTACTTACTTTCTGCACTGAAAAAATGTAATTTAAAATAAGAGAAAACCAGTTTTAACAGTAGCGACAATTGACAAGTGAAAAGTGATGATTTCATCATGTACTGACATCTTATGTGAGGAAAAGTTATTGTATGGAGAATCAGAAGTAGTGGAAAACTATCAGTGTTCTATTTTTTTTTTTTTTTTTTTTTTTTTTGGTACTTAGCTTTCACCTTTATGCTTGTGATGCTTTGCTTTATGGAAAAATATAATACTATAAAAAAAAAATTAAATAAGAGTGAGATAAAAATTTCATAATTAATTAGGTACCTTTCTTATGAAATTTTGTCAGAAGTGTACATAAAATACTATAATTATAACTCAATTTTTTTTTTTTTTTTTTTTAAACAAAAAAATCAAACTTCTCCACACATGTTTTGCACAATGTAAATGCAAAGGCTGTTAACAGCGCCAAACAACATTTATACACAAAATCAAATCATGTGACATTTTATTGTAGCATGCTTCTTCAGGTTTTCCGTACATTTGAATTACAGCCATTTTATGGACGGAAAAGTAGATATTTCTATTATACTGGTAGTTTGTAAAAAGCTTCTACAATTTATAATCTGTAAAGATAGATCTACTTAATAATGCCATTAAGTAAAGAGTTCACCATTTCCACTAATTTTACAATATTTAACAACTTTAATGTAAAAATAATAAAATAATTTTTAAGAAATAACAATTAATGTAAAAATTCATTTTTCATCAAAATACTTTTTTGCCTTTAGACAATATTGGGCATATTCATAAAAACAACTAAAAGCATTTGAAATGAAATATCTTTGTTTTATTGAGTTTTGTTTGTTATAATTCAAAGCTAATTTTTAGGTAGATGAGGTCCAATTACTTTCCTCAAAGCCTTGAGATTTTTTATTTTTTTTTTTTTAACTAATATAATCATTTAAATGCTTCAACAATGGATTTCTAGAGTTTTCATAAAATTAGTTAAGGGGTGGGGGTAATATATATCAAAACAATATTTTTACCATGACTTTAAAAAAAAAACATAATAATTTCCATCATTTGTGAATAGTTTCTGAAAGTTTCATTAAATCTGACAATCATTTTTATTTTTGCAAGATTTTCAAAATTAATGACTGACATTAAAAAAAATGCACTAAAATTTGCTATGTTAAATAACATAGCAGATTTTCTTCTGCTGATGTAGAAAAACAAATATTTTTTTAATTTTGTAAATTGTTTTTAATTTCTGAATAAAAATATTTTGTTTCACATTTCTTTATAAAATTTTTATAATCTTGTAAATAAACATTGCTGAGGGAGTGAAGATAGTACAAAATAATAGTGTTAAGGGAAAAACTGTCATTTTGGCACACCAATTTTTGTGGGTACAAAGGTTAAAGTTTGCCTTTGTCTGTTTTGCTAAGTCATTAATTTCCATCATTATTAATAAAAAAAAAATTATTCCTTATTGATGCTCTAATTTTTTTAAAAATAGAATGGTTTAGGTTGAAGTGATTACAGATCTATTTTTTGGATATAGTAATGAAATTAGTTTTAAAAATTAATAAACAAGTTTGAAATAAATGGCTGAAATGTTTCATTTATTTTTGTAGGCATTTGAAAAGGAAATGCAGCGCCTAGAGAACTTAGCTCAACTTATCCCTAAAGTTCTTCCCCGTGAGGATCATCGATTAGACCACATTTTGGTGTATCTTTCTGCTAATAAAGCTCCAACTTCTGTGATACATCGTGTGCTGCTGGAACAGTTTTCTAATCTGTCAATACTTGATAGAGATGTTAGGTATGTAATTCTCTTATATCTGTATAATGTGCCTGTGTGAATAAAACAATAAATATTGTTAGATTTCAGAATCTGGTGCAGAATTCGTTTTAAATGTTATTGCTGGCTTATTTATCAGAATACATTTATAAACCTTATTTTAGAATGGTAATTATTTTCTTTTGATAGTTATTTATAATTGTTTTAAATGATTATGGTATTATTTTAATACTTTGAGAGGAATGATCAATTTACCATAAGAATATTTTGTGTCATTGTAGTATTTTAGTTTTTCATTTATTTAGATCATTTTCAATACTTGGAATGTATTTTTGGTACTTTTTATGCTTATACTATGAAGCTTGCATTAGTCTGAAAAAAGGATCTACTTTTAGATCAGTGTTTTAATTTTTATTTCTTTAGGTCAATTCCTTCAATAATGTGAGAAAACATTTCTTTAAATTTGCTTGCAGCTTTTTTTTAATTCTTTTAACAGCTTTTTTTTTATACAAAATTATTTTTCTTCAAATATTTCTAATAAATAATGCTTTGAGCTTCAACCTTTTTACTTTTTAGTTTTAATTTTATTCTAACTGATTTGTTTCTGTTTTACTTGAAAGAAATATCCCTTTTATTGATTTAAAGTAAAATTAATTTAAATCATCTTTGATTACACTGTCATCAACTAGGTGTATTGTATGTAGAGGGTGGTAAAAAGTTTTTGGCCTGACCAAGGAGACACCTCCTCCACCCAACAAAAATTGTGGATTAGGCTGAGAATTTTTCAACACTCCCTCTTATGCAGTTTTAATTCTCAACATGGCAATATGATGATATTTTGTGATGGTACAGGATGGGAAAGCATTTAAAGAGTGAAAACTTGGATAAACCATATTACCCTGCCTGCATAAGCAATAACTGTAAAAATTCAGTTATTCTCCACCCTGTGAGGATTCAATGAAGATGGCATTTTGTGTTGTATTAATTTTTATACATTCAGTTGTATTGGAATTTTATCTTATATTTCATAAAATATGTTGCAATCAAAAAGTTTAGTTATTGAATTTATGTGACTTTGATTTTATTTTTATTTTTACTTGTAATCAGTTTTGAATGATATCTTTATGATCATAATCTTAAGTTTGTAAGAAAATTCTTTTATGATATATTAGTTGCATTATTTTCTCTGCTTGAGCTGCAGATCATTAGTTAATGAGTATAGTTAGAATATCTAAACTCAAGTCATTAGTTTATTGCTACTTTGATTAATGAGGAAATATTTTTTCCTTCAAAAGATGTAATGTTTTTATATTTACTGAAGCAGGTGCAGATTGCTGACCATTCTTTTATGAAACTATAGCCAGGAAAATACAAGGGACAGTAAAAAAGTAATGCCTGTTCTTTTTTATAATTATAACAGATTTAATAATAGCACACAGCATACCAAAATGAACACAAGTCTCAGGATTCTAAATCTGGTCCTCAATGTCATCTCTTTCTTTCTCGGTCATAATATTAAACCTTTAAATGAGGGCATGCTTTATTAGCCTAATCATCATTAGAGAATTGCTGTCCTCTGAGTGCTTCTTTCAGACATGTCTAGGCACTGCTCCTTCAGGGAGTCTGTCAGCATTCCAGGAACTTCCTTTACACAGACCATTGTGCAGTAGCAGGTACTACCATGGTTCATCAGAAAGCTTTCAGAGTTTGTATCAACTATGAGAGCATCGGCCTTATACTCATGCACAGCAGTAGCTGGCCTACCAATATGGAGTCTAAGATGAGTTTCTCCTGAGAATCTTGCAATTAACTTAACTAACCCATCTTCTAAGTGTATTTACATCAAGTGCAGCCTTTCCCTAGTCATTCACTAACCTCCTGTGAATGTTTACAGCACTTTCTTTCCAAAAACAAATTCTATGATAGCTCTGTGTTATACGTGTGTTCAGAGGGGACCGCCATTAAAGAAGATTATAGGTAGGAAAAGAAAAGTTAACTTTACAAAATTTTCTTTTGAACTTCGAGATACTTCATAGTTTAAAAAAAATCTAATACTTCTAACTTAAAAAATAATGCCTGCTCCAATTTAAGTAGCTCACACATGTATATGTATATAGTGTGTGTGTGTGTGTGTGTGTGTTAATTTAAAAATTTTCTCAGTAATATTCAAAAAATTGAATTCCAATTATCTGATTTAACTTTCTGTTGCTTTCAGTAATATCAGTAATAAGAATTATGCTTATGGCAATCATAGTAATTATAATAATATAATTTTTGTTTGCTACAGAGCCAAGAAAATCAGGCAAGAAGCTATTAAACATGAAGAAGATATACAAAAAAAATTAGGGGAAAGTGGGAACAAAGAATATGTGGTATGTATGTTATTTTAATCTTTCAATATTTTAAGTTTTGTTTTACTTTTTTTAATGAATAATATTCTTCTATATATTGGTATTTAACTTCTGTTGAGTAGTTACGTTGATTACAAGCATAAAACACTTTGAAGTATAAAGAGGTTGCGGAAAATTCAGTGTGTCATAATTGGATGCTGATATGTGTAAGGTGGGGCAGAGTGTAAAAATACTTGAAATTGCTCAATCTAAGACTACATAATCTAAGTGTCATCACTCATCATAAGTGAACATCAGATAGCTTTGAATATATGTTACTCTTTTTTTTTCATTTTATAAGCAGAATAAATTATAGACAAATCATATGTATCATTTCTTAAGCACAGCCAAAAAGAATAAAATCATATAGTTAATATTCTTTGATTTTGAAAATTGATAAAAATCATATCATTTCAGGCTTGGCATGAACGTTATCATAGATTCCGGTGTGCTGTCCACCATTTCAACAAAGGTGTAAAGCTATATCACCAAAATTGGTTAGTATTAAGATAACCTTAGTGTAGAGATATTGGCTAATATATATATATATATATATATATATATATATATATATATATATATATATATATATATATATAAGGGTTGTTTGATTTGAATCGGACTGATTTAAATTAATTTTTTCAAAAATAATGGTTAAAGTAAAATATAACTCCAATTACAACTTTTTTTTTTGTTTTCATGTAATTTCATGAAGAAAGGAAACATAAGCAGTGTGTTTGTATTCATTGTTTTGCTGCTCTGTCTTGACTAGGATGATTTCTCAGTTTGAAATGCACCAGAAACTTGTTCAACACCAGAAAATGAAGCCACTGCTGACAGAAGCTGCTTAACTGCAGAAAGTATATTGTTGCTTAACAAATTTGCATGTGAATCCCACCATTCAGTAGCAGTGACTATCTGCAAATTTAAATGTATGGAAGAGATGAGGCGATGTGCAACTTCCTCCTAATAATAGGAACAATTAGGGGATATTTCTCACTGACATATTCCATCACTATTTACTCCCTCCATGCTTAGTGATTTTCTTTGAAAACAAGGTTGAACCATATTCTTGTATTATTTGGAACTGTTGTTCTCATCTTGTTTGATATAGATATTATTGACAATATTTTGAACAAGTACTCTTTGATCATCATCAGGTGTCCATTGATTGGCTGATATAGAATATCTGTTGGTTATTGGGATAATTTATCCTTGTGATGTCAGTTATTGTTCATTCCTGCCGAATTGGTACTTTACTACCTGATCCAAGGATTGAATTCATGATGACTAGATGACAGTAACACCATGTATAACTAACTCCTATATCCACTATGCCACTATCCCAAAGGACATTAGTGATGTGTTTTTGGAGCCTTTTCTATTCAATGTCAGATGACATTTGGTTATGATGGCGGGTTCATACTGTTTTTCATAATTTATTTTCATTTCTGAAATAATTAATTGTCAATATTTTATATTTTGAACTATTGTTTTCCCCTTGGTTTATCCCTGCTAACTTTACAGATTTGGAAGAGAATTGGCCAGTTGTTTATATACCTTTTCACAATCTGACATGGTGTTCCATTGAGTGTCTTGTGTTATGACAAGATACTGACCACCTTGACAGTATCTTGCTGAGGCATAATGATTGTTTCTAGAATATTTAACCATGTAAAACACATGTTCTTATAACCTGTTTTTTAAATTAGTCTTCAAAATAAAATATTGAAGACTCAAACTATTGGGATTTATTAAGTCTTTGATATATAAAAAAAAAACAGAATTAAAATATTTTAAAAGATCTTTAGCCTTGTCTTCAACTTCACATTATTTAACATTATTTGTTCTATTTTGTATTGTTTTCAGTTACTTGGATTTTTCTCTTTCTAAATACAAGTTAGAAAAAACACAAGAGAATTTTTATATTTTAAATTTTAATTCTGTTTTGAATATTAAATTAACATTTAGTGGTATCTGAAAATCTGGCAATCAGGAAAAGTGCCACAAGGAAAAAGTGTTGATCACATATCTTTCATGGGCAGAAAATTGTACATTAGAATTATTTTTCCATAATATAGATCCTTTTGAAATTTTACAAGATTTTATTTTGAACTTCTGGCACAATTTAGACATGGTTGTGCTGATGGAAGTTGTGCCAAAAGTTTTTTTTTCTTTTTGTCTTAAGAAAAAGAAACTTATAAAATTGTCCTGGAACCTATATGATCAGGAAATTACATTTTCATGGATCTTTTACCATATGGTTTCCTTCCTGGTGGGCAGATTTCTGGTTTCTGACACTTAGCACCCCATAGATTTAAGTAGAAAATAAATCAAACTGTAATTCCTAGGGGAAAAAAAATAGACTCCCTGATTATTATTTTTTTTTTTTTTTTTTTTTTTTAAGAAAAAAAAAAGACAGAAATTGAAAAACTCAGATTTGAGTTTTAAAAAACAGCACTGGTGCTGACAGTGTTGCTAACATAGTACCCATAAAAAAATAACAGGATTTTTTTATGTATATATAGCTGATTTCCTTGACAATTTGTTATTTTAAAATGCTGCAAGCATAAAATGGTTGAATGAACTTAACTGAAAAAACAAACATGAGCATAAGTAGGATGTAGATGCACCCAATACCTTAAAAAAAAAAAATTATCAAAATTAAATGTAGATTTTTATCGATTAAATTGTGAAAATATCAGCCATATGATGAAACCAAATGTTGCTAATTTAGCAACCCTCAATTATTCTGTTGTTCCTCTTGATAATCTCTCAGGCTATTGATCTCAGCTTTGTTCTTTCTTTTGCTTGTGTGCAAAAACGAAAAACATCTGATTTAAATAAAAAAAATCAAATTTTTTTTAACTTTTGCTTTTTAATTAAAAAAAAAAATCAATAACCCTTATGTGTGTGTGTGTGTGTGTGTGTGTATATATATATATATATATATATATATATATATATATATATATAAATATGAGATTACTTTTTATTATATAAATATATTTTTTTATTGCTTAGTAACTTCAAAACATTACTGGCCTAGAATATTGAAATTCATTTGTCAAGTAAGAATAATTTGAAGATTGAAATTGTTCAAAAATGTATTAAACGAAAATATCAAGAAATAGTTTTCATAAGAATTAAATTGTGCTGGATTTGATTGTTAATCTGTGAAACTTATCTTAAGCACCGTTTTAATGTTTTTATATACTTTTTTATATATTTTCCTTACATGCTGGTGTTAACACTGTTGGCCAGCTTTTGCAATAAAATAATGAAATTTGATTATATGAAAAGTCAACTTGATAATTATAAAATAATTATCAGAAGATCTTTTAACCTTATATTGTTGAAATTGTGAAAGATTTTCCTCTTATTCATATTTTGATGATATTAAAGATTATTTTTTCTGTTGTGAGCCAAACTACTTTAAGAATGAATTCTTAATATTTTTCTTCATTTATCTCACTTTATAAAAATATTTGAAAAGTGGGGGGAAGCAAATGTTACTTAGTGTTTCAAGTAAAATAACTATATAAATTATTTTAAACATGATTTAATGTATTTGATTATTTTAATTTAAGATCAGCAAATCTTTAGAATCTTTTTCTTTTTTTTGTATATCTTAATTTTTTCTGTTTTCAGCTATAAACCTGCCATGAATTCTCTGCGAAATGCTTACATTCTGAATACAGATCTGATGAAATCTCCATTGTATGAAGCAAGTGGTTTAAATGAAGAATTATTAAGACTTTACCGAAGAAAATGTTTATTGGTTAGTAACTTATATTAAGTGTAAAGAGTGATTACAAAATCTTTAACTTCTTTAAATTGTGTAATACAAAATCCTCTTGGATCCTGCCTTTGGCTATTTAACTTTGGTTGAAGGGTTCTTTAAATACTACTGAAAAGATTAAAACCTAAAATTCAGTTTTAAAATATCTAATTAGTTTTTAGTGAGATTTTATATAAAGATTTGTCTTGATATTATTTTTTTCTGCTTAGTTCTTTCAAGAAAATATTAAGCTAGACCATCATACTTATAATTGTCTTCAACTGAAATACATATTGAATCATATTTACTAAAGTATGCATTAACATTTCATAGGATTCTGAATAAGGTAATTATTTAAGTTATGCATTAATAATTTATTAAATCTTATGAAATAAAAACTGATGGTTTGAATTTAAATATGAACTTAGAAGTGTTACTTTACCAAAACATTAAATACATCAATCCAGTAAGAGATGTTATTGAAAAAGATTACATAAAGTTAAAGTATTTATGGTTTAACAATTAAGTAATTGTAATTTCCAGTAAAATCTTTAGTAGCATACATCCACTAATATAAAAAATGTATAAAATAATGAGTAGAAAATGTATTTCTAAGGTTGGTTTGTTTTGTTTTAATATATATATTTGATTTACATGTTAAGTAAAACATTTACATTTTAACTTGTGCATGTATATATGCATGTAATATATATCCTGACTTGCTATTACTATTCAGCCACAGAGAAGCGTCTGGTTAGAAAAGTCCGAATTACTGTTTATAAACACACCTTTGACAATTTTTCTCAATTGATCATTTCTGCTCACGAATAAATTATCTGTATTTTAATTAAACAAAATTACATTTACCAGCCTGAATGTTCAAGAAATTTCATAGAAAATATGCGCTCTCTGACAGGAATGGAACCTATAACCCTTATGGGAACTGTCATATAGTCTGACTTGCTGTTACTATTCAGCCACAGAGAAGTATCTGATTAGAAAAGTCTGAATTACTGTTTATAAACAGAGCGTTTACTTAAATAAATTAAATTATAAATTATATCTATAAAAATAACATAAATAGAAAATATATTAAATAATTGTCGGACTTAATCCATTTCATAATATGTTGTCATTGTTTATATTAAGATATGTTTTGTAAGCAGAAATGATCAATTGAGAAAAATCATTGAATATATATATATATATATATTAAAATTTATGGAATGTATTTATTTTAATAAATTGCGATTTTTGTTATTCTTCAGAATTTAAATATTTTGACTGCCAAAGAATTTGAGAATGAAAATGATGTCACTGAAACCCTAAAGTTGATGCATAATGATATCCTTTCAAGTATTGCTGATTTGTCTCAAAGCAAGCATCCTGCTGACACAAAGGCTGTAGAATCCATGCGAAACCAGTGGTGTACAGTGTTGGGACAAGATTTTGATAGTAAGTTTTCTTTTTTCTGTATTTATTTGTAAAATTATTTCCACCTTTTACATGAATGACCAAAAAAATAATAATTTAAAAGAATTACTTTTTAAATTACTAAAATGTATTGCATGCTTGTCACTAAATTTTTCTGAGTTATATGAAAAATAAAAGTTCAGAATTTTAATCAATTTAAAATCAAACATAATATTGAATGAAAGTTAGGTAATTATGAGTATTGTTAACCCTAGTACTGAAGATAATCAGTTTTTACATTGTTCTATTTAACCTGATTTGTACCCTTTAATGTAGTTTCAGTGATGAGATGTGACATTCTCTGCTCCTATGCATTAACACATACACAATTTCTTTTCTTCTTTCTACATTGCAAAGGCTGGTTTGTATTTAACTAGCGGGAATACCCAGTGTTGCTTGGAAGATCTCTGAATAATAGTTTATTATTGACAATTTATTGATATTTTTCAGCCATCTTATGGAAAATAATTTTTTATTCAATCTTTAAAAATATAAACTTCAGTATTTTTTTTTTTTTCTTATTGATTTGTTGGTTTGTTACAAAATAACTAAATTTATGAAAATACCACACTATCAATACCACACAGGGGTGGGGGTTACTTAGTGCACTGAGCATTCTCATATTTTTATTGAAAAAGACACTTTATTTTTCAATTTAAATACTAACATAAATACTCTGTTAATGTTGTTTTCAAACAAATCAAACTTAGATAAAAGTTCATTAACATTTTTTCAAATTATTATTAATAAAAAGTTAATTAACTTAAATTGATATATTTAAACAGATTTTAATTTAATCATTTTTTTCAAGCAAAAATTACAGCGAGAAATATAAAGGGGAGACAGGCCGCTCCATTAAGGTAAGGCTTCAAGAACACCAGAAAGCTGTAACACCAGGGGAAGTGGAAAAATCAAGTGTGACTGACCACATATGGAGAGAAAAGGGAGATCACCGCCCTTTGTGGGATCAGGTTGAAATCCTAGACAAAGAACATCATTGGAAAATTCGTAAACTTAAGGAATCGGCACATATGCTAGGCCACAAAAATCTCCTGAGCCGACCAAGCATAGAAATGAATACAATATGGAGTGCCAGAGAAAAGCAATAATAACAACGAAAATTGCAATATGAGCTCTGGTAAAAAACATAAATGAAAACAGCAAAAAATTGCAATATGAGCACTGGTAAAAAATGTGCTGAAGACATTAGGTTTATAATACCCAGAAATTCATATACAGACGCCTTTATCCACTGTGCCATGTGTCCTCAAGGACACATGGCACAGTGGATAAAGGCGTTAGATCCAGTGACAGGGCCCAAAGAGTGTGAGTTCAATACCTGGTTAAGGCAGTGGAGAACTTGGAGAGGGGAATTAACAGGAGATAACTGGTAACTGACATCCATTAGACATGGCACGTGGAACTAGAACAGTCTACTCCAGCGAGCGAAATAAAGGGTTCAGTTCGACATTCCAACCACCTGAAGAAGGCCGGAGCGTACAACGGCCGAAATATTGTAATAAATATGGCAACATAGATAAGGACAATAGTCTGAATAACGCAAATAGTGAGCCTTACTTTTTCGTAAAATAATTATTTACTAATTATTTTGGAGGGGAATTTAGATTTTTTAAGTAAATAAAGTTTTACTTTTAAACATTAATTACTATTTTGAAAGAGAGTAGAAGCAAGATACATTGAAAATTTAGTTTTGAAAAGCAATTATGATTAAATTTCAAGTTATATTTGTATTTGAAAAAAACAAAAACACCAGTTAAGTAAAAATTAGCAGACATTACTTACAGTCAACATTAGTCATGTTGAATATTTTACAAATTTAACTATATTTTATTTAAATTAATTTTTGAAAAAATAAGGTTCACTATAGTTTTTTGCTTTAATAAAACTTAATTGAAAATTATTTACATTTTTATATTAGTACAAACCAAAAAATAATGAAGTTTATTTTTTAAAGATTGAATAAAAAATTTATTTTCCATAAGATGGCCAAAAAATACACACACACATATATATAACTGCCCTTTAGAGTGATACTGAGTCTGTATATTTATTCTGTAGCCAGAAACACACACACACACACACAAATATTTGAATAAATAAATAAATAATAAACTTTTTGTCAAATAATTGTATTTAATATTCTTCTTTTAAATTTATTTTGTTGTTTTAATATTCATTTTTTTAAAGTTACGCTTTTATTTATTATAGATGTGAAATTAAATTCAAGAGAATAGAAATTTTTAAAATACATACATATATAGCATTTATCAGAATAAAAAAGTAAAAACAAACGGTAATCCTAATCTGGAATAAGAATTGTTACCGTTCACTTTTACTTTTTAATTCTGAGAATTTCAAATGCATTCTAATGCATTTTAATTTTAAAATATCTTTGTAAATACAAATCATACAATGATAAAGTAAGAAAAATCTGGCTTGAGTGATAATGAGTTTATACATATTTACTTTGTCATGAACTATTGTAGTTTTTTTAGTTTTAGCTGGATACACACACACATACAGACAACTGCCCTTTATATATGTAGAGATTTTACATTTAATTTTATTTTTACTTTTCTGGATGATTTGATACTATGTCATTCTATGTTCATGTCAGATAACAAAGAAAATGTCTATAAAAGTCAATTTTTTTAAGTTGATAATACCACCTTCATTACATACTTGAAAGTAAAGTTCTATTTTACTTATGTAAAGTTTACTGTAAAATATAAGGTTCATTTGCTGGCTAGTAAAGGACAAACATTTAAATTACTTTCTAAATTTCATTGAGTTGGTGTGATCATCCAAATATTTTTTAACTTGTCTGATAAATTTATAAAATTTTGTTTAAGCAAATAAATGGTTAGCGTTTCTATATACCAATTATACAACTCTGAGTTTCATGCAGTTAGCAATCATCAAGTGGACATATATGCATGTGCACACACACAGAGGCTATTAAAAAAATACTCAAGTGACAGCTAAACTGAGTTTAAAATTTTGAAATTAGTCACTCTTCACAATACCTTCAGAAAGTGATTTTTCCTCAAATATTTCTAATTAAATACAATTTTTCTTTTGCAGATTACAAAAGTGAAAAATTACAAGACTTCTTCTCAAAGCTCTTTGAACCTTCTACAACTCAGCGTAGTATTAATGAAGTGAGTTGCCCATCAGCATCTGAGTTACAAAACCTGCGTGAAAAGTATGATCATGTGATAGATATATGTGCTAAACATGGTTTTTTTGACATAACCACTAATGCTGTGAAGGACTGTGCTTTGGATGATTTAGAAGAAGATTCAGAAAGGATCATGTCACAAGAAAGGCTAGGTGGAAGGCAAGATGGAGTTGAAAATGTAGCATCTGAAGCATGAAAGAACAAGCAGAAGGAAAAAAAAATAGCTAAAACTTTTTAAGCAAAGATATCAAAGCTCCTTTCATCGTCAGCTCTGTTATACTAACAACTGTAATTATCACTTGTGTTACTAGCCTGCTGCGGGTACCAACCTAAACCCTTTATATTCTCTCTCTTGCCTATTCATCCCACCTATGAAAAAAAAAAAGACTTTATTTACAGAGGAAAAAAAAAGTTGAATGCCTGTCTTATTTTCCCTTGTAATTATTGTTGAATCAGTTTTCTTATTCATCTTTCTCCTTTATTGTATGCATGTATGTGTACATATTATACACACACCTGCATGCAACACATGGTAGCCAACCTCTTTGTCTGTCAGACCTTGCCTTGCACTGGACTGCTACTGCTGCTGCCAAATATATTCAGGGAACACTTAACCTTTATTTATTACTATTGGCATTGATAATATTAATATTCCAATTTATAATTTCTCTGTTCCTCTAAATCTCAGTATTTTGTGCATGTATCTGTGAGATATTTCTTGACACACATGGGATAGTGTTTCCTTCATGTTAGTCAATGTTGTCATTACATTCTCACACATACTCAAACTACAGGCTTTTATAAAAATGTTCACATGCGCATACATAAAGATCTATATATAAACATATATCAATCTATTAACCTTAAACACAATGTGAACTTATCAAGCAATATATGTTTATATATAGATCTGTATGTAAGCACTTTTGTAAGCACTTTTCTTTATTGTTAGTTTGGTACTACCCTCCTAGGTAAAATAATGCATGTCTGTACATACATATCTCAAATATAGAAAATAACACTCACACAAATTGAACAGAGGAAAGAAAGGAACTGAAAATGTTTTTTAAAAGAGTAGATATTTTTTAAAAAGTATTTTAAATTCCTTTAGCAATTGTTTTAAAAGAAATTATATGTACACAATCATCATTTTCTTTACCCTTCATAATTTTTTTACTTTTTTTTTTTCTTTTTTTTTCTCCACATAAAATTTCTCTAAACCCAACTAATGCATCCAGCACTATTATCGTGATGGATGATCTGTGATTTGTGCCGTGCTTGTGACATAGTAGCTCATCTGTAACAAGCTGTCTATCTTCTGCGAAGGTTATCTATGGCTGTGATGTCTCTTCACTGGACAACTGCTGTGGGCCCTCCCTTCCCCTCCCTAGTGTTGTCAAAAGAATAGATGAATTATATTTTACCAATTGTCAGAACCAGGTACATACCCAGAGACAAGTGTATATTTGAATTTGAATTTTGGAAATTCTAAGAACTGTATTGAAGAAACAAAAGCAAAAATGGATTTTAAACTTGTCACCAAAAGCTCATTTTTTTATATCAGTTTTTACCTATCTCTCTTATATTTTTTTTTATTAAATTTTTAATTTAAATAATCGCAGAAATTCCTTTAAAAGATTAAAATGTAAAAAAGAAAAATTCTCCCATCCAATATATATTTAGTAAAATTTTAAAACAAAAGTATTGCCCCCTGAAAACAATAAAAAATAATAATAATATATATATATATATATATATATATATATATATATATATATATATATATATGCTGTTTGTAAGAAAATATGGGAAAAAAATGTGTGCATGATAGGCAATTCTTAATGCAACTGAAATTGGTTGACCATGTCTAGGGAAGAGGGAGTGGGTTGTGACAGAAACACTGTTGCTCATTTATTAATACAACTGATGGTCTGTGACATGGCTGTGATTATATATATATATATATATATATATACATACACACACACATACATACATATATACATACATACATATATACATACACACACATATATATCTATATATATGTGTGTATGTGTGTGCCACAGCTTTTGATGAACACTTTAAACTGCTGTAGCTGTTGTCTCAAGATCCGGTTGTTGTTACTATTATTATTGCTTAACATTCTATTAAGTGACCGTTTTCAAAGAATACTGTACAGCCACCCCAAATTCTGGCTTTATCACTTAATTATTCAAAGTCTTGGTGGCAGGAGTATTAGCAAAATAATAACTACAATCACTCAGTACCTTTTTTTTATAAGTTTTTCTACACAAGTGGTTTGGTGTATAGACAAATATTAATGCAATGTAGATGAACTCTTTAAAAACAAAAGGATTGCCACAGTTGTTTTCATACTATGTGTGTGTCTGTGTGTACATTTCAAATGTGCACACCTATTTCTTAATGTATTAAGCCACTTACCTAAAGTATGAAAGGGAGAGAAATGTTTACATTCTGAAACAGTTCTCTACTTGAGTGAAAAAGTAAAGATGGGGAGCATTTATGATTTGGGGGTCAGGGAGGGAGCCTATACCCCTTTTATCTCTTCCACTGTGGAAGAAAAGAAATTCAGAATAAAAGAAATTATTGATAGTTATTTACTATATGGGACATGTGATGGAAATAGGTTTTATGTTTGACAGCAATAATAAAATTTTGTGACTGAAATGACTGATGTAAAAGTAACATTACTTTGCTCTCTTTATATATATATATATATATATATATATATATATATATATATATATATAAAATATTTGTTGCCTAATTTATACACTGTAACTAAAGCAATTTCCGCTTGTTTTATTTTAAAAGCTTTCAGTCCTACTTATTTTTTCTTTCTTTTCTCTTCAACCAACCCTGGTCCACCTAAAAAATTCTACTGCCCATTATTTCTTTGTGTTATTTTTATTTCATTTTTTCTGTATCTGTTTCAAGTTTTGCGTTTGTGTACATCTGTTTCTCTCTCTCTCTCTTTCTGTTTTTCTCTCTCTCTCTCTCTCTCTTCTTGTCTCATTGTCTTTGTTTATTCTCATCTGTTTGTCTACTTGCCTGTCTCATATATGTTTCTCTCTGGTTACAATGGCCAGCTGTATAATATACTGGAATGTAAATAAATAAATGAATGCAAAAGTGTTTTAAAATTGTGAAAATTTACTCTGTCCTATTGTTTGAGTGAACACAGAAACAAAACATTTTTTTTTTTAATTTAACATTTTCATGATTTATTTGGTATAATATCCAGTTCTGAGACTGAGAAAAGTAAGAAATCTCATTGTTTATTAAAATTTCTAAGTATAATAACTGAAAAAGAAGTAAATGTATCAAATCTTAATTCCATTTCTTAATTTTTAACTGCTTTTTGTCTTTGTAAGGTTTCTATGTGATACTCTACTGCTGCTCTTTCGGTTTGTACATAGGATAAATTAACCTATATAGGATCTAACACCAAGGATAGTGAAGTTTTTTGAGTGGATCCAATAATACAGTATCTTGTTGAAACTAGAAAATGGTAAATGAAAAGCAATAAGGTAGAGACTAACTTTTATATACTCATACAACTCCACTTGGATAGAAATGGTGCATTTTCAGAGTGCCTTGCATTTATTGCATTAATTTTCTCCTATTCTTAATTACCCAATGAGGATGTTTCTTAGAAGAAAATTACTATCATTTGTTGGTGGTGATATACGGTAAGCAGAGTAATATGATTAAAACGCTACCGATTTTTGTAGACGATAGTTTCTCATTGCAATCTAAATGTATCTAATTCACCACAAGGTCAACAAGAGACAAGCAATATGAAATACCATTGCCCTGTCCATGTCAGATATTCTAAACTCTAATCAGTAATAGAAACTTATCTTTTCAATGGCTATTTATTGTTCTCTGATAAGACTTAACAATTTCAGGAAAGTATCATGACCATAATTCATTTGAATCAAAATTATATTTCTAATCCTACCTTTAGCTTTTAGAATACACTCATTTTGTATAGAGACTTTATTTTGAGATGAAAATAATGAATTTCATTAGAAGCCAACTTATTTTTATGGATGCTATTGCATTTATTAGTTTTGAATTTTATCATTTTTTTTTTTCAGATATGATAAGGAATAATGATTTGATCAATTAT